>RJWJ010024803.1:0-24510 GCA_004363605.1 Indri indri | reverse complement strand
AAACCAAAATATTTCTCCCCAAAACATTGAGCATTTTTAAGTTAAAGGCACTGAAAACGCAGAGGGACAGTCTGCCTCAGCCTCTGCTTTCCTGATGCAGGACATAAAGCCATCCTTACTAGGGACAGCACTTGCTCATCAGCCCAGAGAAGGCAGCACCAGGCACCCGAGGAATCTGGGAACAGACTTTACTGTTTTCGCACATTTTCCCACCTTTTAAAAGACGAATATTGCTCTCTCCTTTGTCTTGTCACTACATGGATCTCTAGCTCTTTGTTGAATACTATTTGAACAAGGCCACTAAGTGACTGCCTGGAGAGAGAAATATTAATACTTTTAAACCAAGGCCTCTTCCATGTGATGAGTACAGCAGGTATTAATACACATTTGCATGTTTTTCTTTTGTTAATTGGACTTGTTTTTAAAAGAGAGTCTCAACTAAGAAGCCAAAAAGTGAAAAAAAGTAGAAATTCTGTTTTCTCACCTGCAGATGTCTTTGGGCCCCTTTTTTCAGTCATGGCCACATCCTGTTTGCGGATCAGATGGTGGGTTAACACAACACTGTCTGCTGGCTGGTGCCGTTTATTTGACATCTGGGAGTTTCAGTACCCTGAAGGGCGCCCAGTATCCTTACAAGAAAAAAAAACACTGCTAATCAAAGTGTTTATCAGGCTCCTTACCCTGTTAGAAATTCAGTACACTTCCAGAAATTTCCAAGCTTCAATGTTTTCATGAGATGACCCTACTGTCCACTTGTTTTTATCTATTAGTAATGCAGAAAGCAAGAGCGATCAGGAATTTAATCACTGAGGTAAAGTAGCCTAGTCATAGGCAAGGGGTCAGTTAGTATCAAACTCCCTTACATATATTGGAGGAAGGATTTACATGCTCATTATGATTTTCTGATCTGGCAAGTCCCAGGTTTGTCCACTAATAACTGGGTGAATGTTTCAGGTAGCATTTAAATCAATAGTGATTTCATAGCAGACATTCCCCCATCCAGGAGATGCAGTCAAGTATCCGTAGCAGTAGATGCTTCTACCGAGATCTCCTCCTGCCTCTCCATTCAGTGTGAAGGAAAGGAGGGAGACCTGGCTGGGTGGTTTGTTTTGTTTCTCTTACGTTTGAGCCTCATTCAAGGGAATATGTCTCTAATGACCCACGTGTGAGACCGCTCTATAAGAGAGTTTTAATGTCAGAAATTCTTTCAGCTATTGACATTTGTAAAAAAAAAAATTATTTTTTGTACAAATTAATGAATTATACGTGTATTTTTTTCACATGGATATGTTGCATAGTGGCGAATTCAGGGCTTTTATCGTCCCTATCACCCAAATAATGTATATTGCACCCATTAAGTAACTTCTAATCATGCACTCCCCTCTTTGCTCTCCCTCTTTTTATTTTGGTAAAGATAATTACAGGAAGGAAACTGGTCATTTTCCCTGACGAAAAAAGTCAGAATCGAAAGCTAAAAATGTTGATGGGAGGAGTCTCAACACTGTTTCACAACTTCTCTCTGCCTGGAGCCATTGCACAATATGAGACAGCCAGCACTAGTCAAGTTATCAAGTGACTCTAACCAGGGCCTTTCGTTTCCTTGTTGTCTTTAGAAATACTTCATTTTCTAAGCGTTTCAGGAGATTATAACATCCTGCAGCTCAGTTTCTGAGAGCTTTACTGATTTAGCTCTCTATTCAAAACAAGCATTGATTCCTGCATTTCTGAAGACCTCAAAATCTAGACTACTGTTGAAATTTCCAGTGAGGTGAGTTCTGTGGGTATTATTTGTAGACAAGATCTAGGTTCTTCCTTGAAATACACTAGATCACGAGGAGAATATCAGGATTGGTTCTTCCAGGTATGGGGGGAGGGGAGTAGGGCTGATGTCAGCTGTACTCAGGAAAATGAAAACTGCAGTTGCTTGATTCTAATCCTTCATTTACTTAGAAAGATAGTAGATATTTTTTAATTCTGTCACAACTGAGGGCTGAAAAAATGGAAATGCATTTTTACCATTGCAGATTTTAAAGTTAATTTTCTGAGTGTCTATTAACATAAGTTGTAATTTGGAAAAAGGCTTTGGTTGTCTTTGCTGGAGGGTGCTCGGGAACTCAGTGGCTGTGGTGGGGACTGGGTAAAAGGCAAGATAGTGGTGTGAACAATATCATGAAATAATATTAAGTAAAAATCACGTCTGGACATAAAGCTGTATCTTATGGTATTATTCCAATTTTACAAAACATGAGAACCAATGAACACTCGGAGTAGAAAATTTCTGTTTCACAAGCACAGATAGTCCAAGAAGTGGTATGTTAATATTTTCATAAGTATATTTAACTTACTTTAGCTCCCTTCTACCACAAGTGTTCAAGGCAGTATCTCTTTCATTTCTTATTAGTTTATGCCTTGTTGAAAGTTAATTCCTTTTTTCGTCTTTTGGTAAGGTAGGGGATTCAACTAAGAAAAGATTTCAACTGCAAACTTTTGGATTTTTAAAAGACTTTATGTACCTTGGTACAATATTTATTATATGTGTGCCTGAATAGAATGTGAGATTTTAAACATTGATTTCTGAACTGTATAAATGTTAGATAAACCTTGTTAATTTATTGATCATGCTGCTCAATTTTTTATATCTTTACTATTTTTTTCTTTGTTCATTTAGTAATTGAGAGATATACTTACTGTTGTCCTATCATAAAATTGTGTTATTCCTTGTCATTCTCTCAAATTCATATATAGTATATAATAGATATACTCACACATACATATATATAATGAATATTATATGTATTTGAATCATGTGTACATGTACACAAATATGTATACACGTATATAAATATATATGTGTGTAGGGGTGTGTGTGCATGTTTGTGTGATATGGACAGAAATATATAATACTATTTATAGGGACATGAAGGACTATAAGATAATAACAAATAATATATATTTATCATTATTGGATAATTCATAATTAAAACTTGTATTTTCCTATGAATTGAACCTTTTATCATTATTTAGTACCTGAAATTACTTTTTTTCTCAAAATCTATTTAGTGTTATACTAACATAGATAAACTGGCTTTCGTTCAGTTACTCTTTGCAAGATTTTTAAAAAATTTCTTCACTTTTAAGTAATTGTTTGCTAACAACATATATGTAGATTTCTTAAATCAAATTTGGTGAAAGTTTTCACGTAACTGGTTAGGTCTCTTAAGTAGGTACTGATATTATCTATCTGCTATATTCAATTTATGGCACTTCTATAATCTCCTGCTTGTCTTACTTTTTTAAATTTACACTTCTATCTCACCCTCTAAAACAAAATAATTAGTAAATTATCATATTCTTTTTCCTTCCTCCTTCCACCATGTTAGCATACTTTCTGTTTCTCTTCTCTCCGATTGGGCTTTTTTTTTTTAAGACATAGGCACACATAATCAAGTTTGTTTTTCCCACTTACTTGTCTATTTATTAATTATTTATTCATTAATTTTATTTATTGTTTTCTTGCTGAATATTACTTCCAATATATGTGTTCATGTTAGTCTTTCTCTTGCAAAAATACCTCGGCCTTCAGTATCGGAAAAGAGTTATTGAGGCTCTTATGTTTGAATGTTATTTGTGTAGATTAAAATTCTAGTTTCAAAATTACTTTTTCCTCAAAACAAGTGGATAGCACATTTTCTTTACCTGTGGGATTAGACATTTTTTGAAATTCAGAATTTGGAGCATTCAGAAAGGCTATTTAATGCTTATACTCTAAATACTGTATTATTGGAAACTCCACTGGTATTTGATTTATTATTCTAAAATCAAAAGCACTAATATTTCACAACAAAACATATGAACTTTGACATTTAAGTGAAAGAAATAAATATTATATATAGCCTTCTGCCACATCACGTTTTCTAATTTGCAAATAAATTGTGTTCTCATAGTGACAAAAAAATCAAAACTTACCATTTTTAAATTTTTGTGGTTTTGCAACAGACAAGGGATTTTGAATCAGCATTATATAAAAATTACTCCATTGTCCTGCCGTTGGCAGTTTTATTAGTAAGAATCATTTTCAATCCGATTCTTGAATCTTTGTGGATGATCTATTCTCCATTTCTGGAGGCTTCCAGAGTAGTCATTTTGTATCTAATATTATTCAGTTTCACTATCATATGTCTTTGTATGGATCGTCTCTTCATTCTATGAGCCTTTTCAATCTGAGAATGCTCATGTTCTCTCCAGAAGGAAGCAAATAACAATGCCAAGAATTATTAATAAAATATCCCAATTATACAAAAGGTACGCAAAGACATGACTCTTCAACTAAAAATATTCGTGATTTTAAAAAGAAAATTGGAATCCATACCATGCACTGAGTATTGTCAAGGAGGTGCACAAAGTGCTAAATACATCCAGGTGAGTCCACGTGGGACCTGGTCTATGTTAGGACTCTGGGTGAAGCTTGCAGAAGACAAAGCCTCCGGTGAGACTGAAAGGTTGTACGGGAGGTGGTCAGAAAAAGAAATGTAAGAATGGCTTTCCAGACAGTGAGAAAGGAATTAGCCACATCATGAAGCATGAAAATACAAAGTGTGTTGTACATTTACAAAGCGTAGGATATAAGGAATACAAAAGTACCAGAAGTAAAAAAGATGCAGATATCAAGGTCTTCTGAGACATTATAGGAGTAAAAAAATTTTTGAAAGGAACATGGGGAAATATGGAAGGATTTCAGTGGGATAAAAACATGGCTTATAGAGAGACAACTGGGTCTGTGAAAAGAACAAATTAGATAAATCAAGCCTAAAAGAATATTAAACAGGTAATGAAATAACTCCAGCCAATAAGTGCTGTGTCCCTGTATGAGGGAACATGAAGATGTTCAGCAAAGAGGTGGCATTAAGGGCACGGAGGGCACAGAAGACAGTCCCAGACCAAGGGAGACAGGATGCTCATGAGAGCTGACTGTGAAAGAGACGAGGGGACTCAGATTGAGACCCCAGCTCAGAACTCAGAAGGATATTCTTATAAAGTAGGAGGCTGCAGACCATTTAAACAGAAACCAGTTTAGTCACAGTGGGAGTGGGAAGAGTCGGTAACCAACGGGCAGACACTGGGTGATGGGCTCCAGCTCCAGTGAAGGATGGGATGAGGAACCAGAAACTCTGGCACTGCACAGCCCATACACTAAACTCTAGCAATTCCGTGTTGCAAGACCTCCTTCCACTACACACACCTCGACTCAACTCAACCATCCTCACTCATTAAACAGGATGAATTTCATGCACGTCCCTAATGTGGCAGCTCATGACCCAATGTCCACAGTGACGTATCTGGTCATTAAGTCCCTTTTTGTCACACACATCCATGGAAAACAGTTTCATATGGGCTCCTCACTCAGGGAGGCATAAGCCATCATTTAAATTGTCTGTATACGTGTGTAACATTATATGCCATTTTTCTCTTGTATGCTCACCCATGTCTTTAGAGATGGGAAATCAACGCGGGAAGATTATTCTACTTAAAGTCTTAGACGAAATCAACGTTGAACAGTTTAAAAGGATTAAGTTCTTACTATCCGATACTTTAAAGCTGAGTGAAAAAATGCAAGAAGAATATGACGAAATTAAGATTGCTAACTTGATGGTAAAAAAGTTCCCACGTGACGCTGGTGTGGACAAACTTATACAACTCTGCAAAGATATACCAGCATTCCAAGCACTTGTCGAAACTCTTAAAGAGGAAAAGTCAAAAGGTAACAAGGAACAAGGAACACCACCTCCCTGCCACTCTCCCCAACCCTTCTCAGCCTGGACTAGAACCTCACCTTGGACACAGTGGATATATCCCTATCACAATTTGTGATTGTAGCCTTGGCAGTGTTGGTACCTCACATGCCAACAAGTTAACAACTTAGAGCATTCCAATTCTAGTGCAGATTATTGTATGTTGGAGGGTATATTTGGGATGCAGTGAAAAAAACAAAAGTGAGAGGGAGTTGATGAGCGACTGAGACTTCCATACATTAGAAAGATCAGGTAATGACACAATAAAATTTTAAAATTTGCAGTGTATATTAGAAATATGTACATTTAACCAAAAACATATCTGCTTCATTGAGACTATTTAACCCATCATCACCCCTTATAATAAAAAAGAGGTAGTACTTAAATGTAACTCTACCTCTAAGAAGTATCAAAAACTTTCCTGTTGTAAAGTCACTGAATTTAAAAAAAGTAATATATGTATGTACACATATATATACATGTTTTAAAAAGTCAAAGTCCAAAATCACCATATCTCCCCTCACAAACCTATACCACATTTCCATTCACTGGTTTCTGTAATTTGAATAGATTACTGCAGAACACGACCAAGCCATCAGCATCATGAGCACCTTCAATTTTTAAAAGGAAATGATAGGAGAACAGGATGGGGAAAGGTCTTGACTAATCACATAGAGTTCAGAGGGCAGGAAGGATGTGCTCAGTGCACGAGATGTGGGGGTGGGTGGTGTACAGGAAGCACTGGGGAGCATGAGACAGTGCCTGTACCTGTGCTGTGACTGCCGGTCACCTTGAGGCCAGTGTGGGCTAATGCAGTGGAGTAAACCTGAGCCTCCAGCAGGAGCTGGGGGGGATTAGTATAGAAACTGCTTCAGCTCTCTGAGACCATCAGCTCTGGGTTTATACATCCTTTTCTTCCTGCAGTAATTGCGAAAAAAGTTAAATCCACACCAGGAAAAGGAACAACCCCCTCAAAAAAGAGCAAGCAGAAAGAAGACAGTCCTTCTACACCTGCCCCCTCCACAAGCAAAGTTCTCACACATGAAGGAGCAAAGGTGACTCCTGGACCTCAGGTAAGACTGAGGAAGGGGAACAGGTTTCAAGTCCCATAGAGGAAACTCTGCTAAGCTCTTCCACTCAAGCTCTCCATCAAACAGTGATGGCTTCATGAGTTTCCCATCAAGTTTAAGATTCAGCATATTGCCTAGTAATTGATAATCTTCTTTGTGCAAGATAGCATGCCAAAAACTTTAGTAAATATAATGTAAATATAAATATAAAATATATATATAAATGCATATATATCCTAAATATATCTTCATCTCCAGTAGAGGAGTGTTAACTTGAGAATCAGATAGGAAAATGCTTTACCCGATTTTATAAAACCCTAGTTTTTCTACTTCCAAGTCAGCACATTCATGAACAGAGGTAATTAGAGAAATGAAATGATTTGTATATCTGTCTCTGCTTCCTTTGTTTAAAGAAACCATATATGTCCACCTCTTACAACTGGCCAGGGATGGACAGAACCCCGTCGAGTTTCCATGAAACACATCGTTAGGTATAATAAGCCTACTTCCCAGAATGAAAGGGTGCTCTGCTTTATTCGACACTAAAAGGGAATAACAGGAAAATCAAACTATTTTCAGAAAAGAAAAAGCACAACCAAAGGAAAGGATGGGACCAAAAGGAGTAAGGTGTTGGAGAAGCAGACTCAGCCTCCCTCTCCTGCAGGAGCCGGCGCGTCCACAGCCATGTGCCAACCCCCACCTCCCCAGACCTCATCAGCTCCATTCAACGCTTCCCTAGCTGAGGTATGCTCTTCCTGGTCCCCTTTGCTTCAATTTCTTCTACCAAAAGTGCAGAAATCTGATTTCAGCTTCTACTTTAAAATACCATCAATAATTAACAAGTTAATCAAATGTATATATTGGGCATTCACTACATTTTAAGCTTTTGCTTCCAAAGGGATATTGATGAACCTGACATTATGTCTCAGTGCAGAAAGTTTTCTGTGCTGAGTTGTCCCCCATGGTATAGGGTCCGTAACAGAACAGAGGGGTACAGCAGTTAGGTTGCTGTCCACTGCTCCCATCTCTTCCATAGCTTTTCCCTTGCTCACTAATTTGTTCAAGTTTTTTTGACCAACACCATGCTCCTTTCTACTTCAGGATTTTCACATGCCATGTTACTTTCACCTGGAAGACTCTTACCTGGCCAACCCTACTCACCCTCTAGATCCCAAACACTGATCTCTCTTGTTCTCAGGAAATGCTCACTTAGACCATGGTGACCTTGGTGAAACCGTCATAATGCTCTCTGTGGTAGAAACTTCTTTCTTTTCTACTATTTAAGACAACTGAAATTAAGAAATGTTTGTATTTCCCACTTACTCTGAGTTCCAAGATTAGGGCTACTTTGTTGGTCTGTGGACCACTGTATCCCAGAGCCTAGATCAGTGTCTCCCTCATAGGAAGCTCTCAGTAAATACATTACTCAATGAAAAAGTGAAAACTAAGTCCTAAGATATGAATCAGAACAGCTAATGAAAGAACAAATAAGGATCATCTGACCCAAAGAGACATGGTATCTATTGTGAGGCCCAAGGGTTGTAAAAACAAAAAGAAGTGATGAAACAGGCAGGTGGAGTTGAGGAGTTTAGGAAAATCTAAAGCTGAAAGAACATGACATACCAAGATGTACAAATGAAAGGAAGTGAACTACAATTTATAATTACACATTTCTGATAACACTTCTGAAGTTATCCCCTTCTCATGTTTGGATAGGCCAGCCTTTCCTGTATGCATACATCAGGGACGGTCTAATAACTAATCGAAACTCCAATGAGCTTTATTCCAAAAATGAGTGACTTATATTTCTATGACACACCATCAAATGGATAGTCTACACTGGGCCACAAGTGATGAACGAAAAACATCAGCCACAATTGAAACAAGCTCTATTTCTTCTTCTTACAATAGATTTTTATTTTCACACAAGATTATTTCAGAAAAGAATTGCAAAATGCAGACAACCATAAAATCAAACAGAAAATATTTAAATTTAAATTACCAGAAATTAGACCATCCATATTATGCTACATTTTTTTCTATATCCTCTTATTTTCTCCTGTGGAAGTACATTCACAATTATGCTGAAAATGGTACCATACAATGTATTGTCTCATTATTTCTCTCTGAGTACCTATACAATTCCCTTCATGCATGCCCTCTATTCATGTGACTCCTTATAAGTTTGCATATTTCTGTTACTATTAATATTAATATTCTCATGTATGCTCTGTATTCAAATGACTTCTTATAAGGTTGCATATTGGTGTAGTTATTAATATTCTCATGCATGAGTCTGCTGTTACTGATTAACTTGCATTGGGAAAAGGACTTTCCTGTGTTAGGCTGAACTGGTCGTGTTCACAAGAAGTCACATCCAATCAAGTCAAGTCATCTGGTGATCACTGTGTACGGTATCCCAGGCCAGAGCACCCCACAGTCCGCTGCATTGTGGATGAGCCCCACTCATGCCTCCCACAATTTTTCTTATTGACTAAACCACCTCCCTTCATTTAAAGTGTTCTGCTGCAAATTTAGGAGGTAAGGATGTTACAGAGAAAGGATATTAAAGACAAATCACCCTGATCCCAGGTTTCTGACAGCAAGCGCCTCCTAGAGCCCAACATTGAAAGAAATGCTGCAGTGGCGGAAGTCGCAGTCTCCAGAGCGTCACTACCCTGAACCTACTGACGTTAGGGTATTAGGAAGGCTTCAGGCCACGCGTGTTCCCACCTGCTGTAACAGTACTGAATGTTAGATAGAGGAACTATGATTTACACTCTCAAAATTGCCCTGTCTACACTGGGGATAACTGAAAACTCTTCATGTCTGTGGTTTGCAGTGGACACTATTTTCCATTTTCAGTGCTATTTAATAATATATGTCCATAGTTGTGCTCTCATGCTCTAAGCTGGTAAGAGTTAGACTACAATTTATTATTTTGTCCTTAACTTTCTTTAAAATTACTTCATGGCAAAGCTCTCAGAATCCACTGCTCTGATGTTCCTCTTATGCTTTACTTCTTAAGGATTATTCTTTCACAAGATGTTCTCCTGCTTTTCACACATGCAGTCTCCCCTGTGACATCCTCTGGCTGTGACACCAGTTCAGGACATGCTCTGCTGCCTTGTTCAGCGACCCTCCATCCTGGCCGCAGCTCTAAACGTCTGTAAATGTTGTTGGGCTCCAGGTTATGACTGAGGTCACTGAGTAGTGGTTCTGTGTTCCCCACTCAAAAATTTTCCTTTGTTCTCTTGTTCGCACAGAACCCAAAACCACTGGCCAGCTCTCAGGTCACCCCTAGAAAACCTGATCTCCAAAAGGGCCCGATGGTGGTAATGGTACTGAATGCTGCAGATCCATTTGCATATGAGTCCTCAGAAAAGGAGACCAAAAAAATGTTTCATGCTACAGTGGCTACAGAGAAACAGTTCTTTCCTGTGAAGGTTTTAAACATCAACTTGAGGAAAATATTCACCAGAAAGAGAATCATTACCATATCAGATTATTTTGAATATGACCATCTCCTAGAGGTGAATGAAGCCTCTTCTGTATCTGAAGCTGGTCCTGACCAAAAGATTGAGGTTCCAAACAATATCATAAACAGAGCAAAGAAAACCCTGCCAATTGATATTCTTCAAAGACAAGCTTCTGGAACTATTGTATATGGATTATATACACTACATAAGGTAAGTCCTCAAAATTTTTTTGTTTCGTATCTCCACCAATACCTGAAATTAAAAGCCTTTTGTGGTGCTAAATGCAGTTTTGCCTATTCACTGAACTTTAGAAGCCAGGATTCTCTCAACACTAATGATAAGTGGATAAAGTTTTTTCTCCTGGATAAGATTGGGAATTAGGGAAACTATTAATATTTTCCTTCCAAAAATGTTACCTGCACTTTTTAGGAAAATGTTCACTGAGAATCCTTGAGATTTCATAGGCAATGAACTATGTATTATTTTAAGCTACAATGATTAAGGACGGCGTAGGATCTAGATCTATCTACATATTCTACTAAATTTATTTGTTTGTTTGTTTTTCTGTTTGTTTTTAAACAGAGTCTTGCTCTGTTGCCCAGCCTAGAGTGTGGTGGCATCAGCCTAGCTCACAGCAACCTCAAACTCATGCACTCAAGCCATCCTCCTGAGCCTCCCAGTAACTGGGACTACGGGCATGTGCCATAATGCCCAGCTCATTTTTTCTGTGTTTAGGAGAAACAGCTCTTGCTCAGGCTGGTCTCCAACTCCTGAGCTCAAGTGATTCTCCTGCCTTGGCCTCCCAGAGTGCTAAGATTATAGGCATGAGCCACTGAGCCCAGCCTAAATATATTTTTGATTATTACCTCAGCTGTAGCAATAATCACTCTATTTTCATTTTGGATAGAGTATTGCCCTTTGAGATTTGAGTTCTGTTTTTGCAGTCAGAGCAAGTAATGAATCTCCTGATTATGCCTGGAAAACAAAGGCAGTCAACAAGTTAGGATGATGTTCTAACCAAATGAGACTCATGCATCAAAAAGATATTAAACAACTGAGAAGTCTGAATTTAGGTGATACTTAGAAATTCAGGTGATCTAAACTTGTCATTTAGATATGTCGATTAAACAAAAGTATAGAGTGGTTTACCATAAGACATTCAGACCAAAAGAAAAAAATCTGTAACCTGATATTGATTCAAGTAATTTCTCATATGATCAACAGCTCACAACACAATATATTTAATTGTTTTTTAGCAAAAACCGTTATATCCCATGCATTATTTTCTGTCCACACTCTTAAAGTGATCAGTGTTACGAACCCAATTCTGGACTTGAAGAGTTATAGCCTTGTTGAGCAAGAAAGTGGAAAGTTTGAGCTCAATGACCTGAGCTCAGGAGGGGGAGAAGACTCAGTAAATGGAGAAGGTAGAAAAGGTAATTAGGGAGTTACTAGAACCTTCCATTTTATTACAGACCTCTCATAAGCTACTGAATACATAGATGTAGCAGATGGCCATCCTTTTTGCATAGGGGAAGAGGTCAAAAAAGCCTCCCGAGGATTTTAGATTCCTCTGGATAAAGGTGCTTTGGGAATCATAGCTGTCCTGGAGGTGAAAGCAGTAGTAATTTGGAAAATAACCCACCGTTCCAGAGCTGTCACAGAAATACCTAGAATATGACAATAAGGAAGAACTCACTGAGAAATCTTGGCCTAAGGCACATGTATGTTTGTACAGTACCAGCACTTGCTGTCCCGCAACTTGTTTTAACCTTATATCATACATAAGGTATGTTCTCTTATGTATGATAGTTATTAACTGTGTTCTCAAGAATTGGATATTAATTTTCTGTTCCAGAAAACAGTAAATAAGAACAACACAATCTATGAAATTCAGGATAATGAAGAAAAAATGGAAGTATTGGGGAAAGGAAAATGTCACGATGTTCCCTGTGAAGAAGGAGATAAACTTCAACTATTTTGCTTTCGACTGAGAAAAAATAACGGGATATCAAAGCTGATTTCTGAAATACATAGTTTTATTCAGGTGAGAATGAGTTTTCCAAAGAGGAAATTCTTTTCTCTCAGTTTTGCAAAATCCATGTAAGTGCTTTTTAACACATAGAGTCAAGCCGAAAGCATGAGAAAACAGATGATGCACTCATATTTCAGTAGAGAAACTTATTAAAATATTTTAAGACAGTGGCATTCATTATAGGCTTCAACAGGATTTGAAACACGTGCTAAATGCTAAAATACTTGAGGAAATTAGGAGGGTGGGGTACTAATTTCACATAGTGGTAAAAAAAAAAAAAGCAAGGGATTTGGAGTAGCATAGGCTTGGTCTACATCTGGCTGATTTGCTGCATGGTATTGGGGAAGTAGCTTACGTGTTCCTCACCAGATGCTTTGATAATTCATGAGATTATGGATGTATGTTTCTTATCTCCGTGCCTTGTACATTATGAGAAATCAACATTCACTACTTACTATTGTTCTTAACAAGGTAAAGACAGACATTTGTGGAGAAAATATCAAATACAAAAAACCAAAATTGTAAGAAAGCATGTGAGTTCTGTACAACTGTGGTATATGTTGGAAGGTGTGGGAAACTGATGGTAGAGAGATAAAAAGCAAACTCTACTAGGGTGGCTTTTCTCATAAAGACAGAAATGGAATTTTCATTGTAAAAAGAATCAGTAAGTAAATATTGAAACATTTTATGCAGAAGAATGCCTTATCATTTTACATGTTAGCAAAAAATATTTTGGCAATTTCCTGCAGCAATACATTGGAGACAGGCTATGTTTGGAGGTAATTAACGTCTATTAGAACCTAATAAAGGATGATTTTCTCAAAAATGAAAATATGCTGTGTTTCATGTAATATTGCAAACAATTAAACAGAACAATGAATAATTTCAGGTAAAGACAAAAGCAAACCAGAGAAAATCTGATTTGAAGACCACGAAACCTTCCGAGGAGCAAAGCGAGGCTCCAAAACATTCAGAAGCCGGTGCACCCCTGACTCAGAGCCATCCCCAGTCTCCTCAGATGCCTCCAGCAGCCCCATTCAGCATTTCCTTATTTAAGGTACAATTTCCTCAGTCCCATTCCATGTGTCTCCCAACCATAATTACAGGGATCATCAGAATGTTGAAAGAGCTTCTCCTCTCATCCCTAGCTGTGTACAATCCCTTCATGAAATTAAATCACTAATACATTTATCAAATGCATACACTGAAATTTTAGCAGGTCATAGTCCTTTGCTATTTAAAAGGTGTGCATTCATGAAATGATTGCTGACCTCAAGAGGGTTACTCTCTCGTGTTGGGGCAGCTGTAAGAAAGGGGAGGGGAAGAGGTCAGAGAAGTGCAGATGAAGATTAGAGTGTATGGAGACTGCTTTCCAGTTTCTTTCACCCTTTGCCCCTTTGTTTACAGGTAATACTTCTGAATTTATTTCCAAGCTTCCAAATTCCTTCCAGTGTTACATATCTTCACATAATCTATTTCCTTGTTGGGAATCTACTCCCCTCATCTCATTATTGGCACAAATTTCCTCAAATTTCATGTGCCAAGCTAAAGTTTTTCTTCTGGCAAATTCTCACGGAGACAGAACTACCAAATCTGATGAGCTCTCCCATCCTTTCCTTTTACAGAACCTGTTGTCAATGAGGTTAAACTACTTCTTTCACAGAAGTGAATTGAAAAGCTTATTTTAAAAGATGTCTCTCATATCAACTTCATCTGGGGTTTCCCCTTAACAGAGTCAGCACAGCACAGGAAATAAGTTTGCGCCAGAGCAAACCCCAGCATAGAACATGGAACAACAATGACAATATTACATTTCTACTTTTTGAGCACTTACTAGGGACTTGTTCTAAAATATCTGTTTCTTATGTACTTTCTCTAAATCATTCTTGACAATAGTAAGAAGGATGATATTCTCTGCTCCAATTCATATAAAATAAGGTTGAGGTGCACAGAGCTTAAAAATCTTTCCAAGTTCTCAAAGTTAGAGTCAGAGTCAGGAGTCATATCCAGCCTCATTGAATTCTAAAACTTGAAACATGAATGATTATATGTGGCTTTAGAGTAGGAGTATAGTTATACCAATTTCAGTAATTTATTTATAGAAATTTCCAAATTGACAATGTCATGTTCTGCATGTGTTTGGCTGTAGCCAGAGGAGGAAAGATGAATACAAGATTGTGTTCATCATCTCTATTCCAGTTTCCCTTCACACTGTCACTTTGCTCATGACCATACTGCAGGTTTTATTCTAAACAATCCATGCTCTCTCCCAAATCAGGGGCTTTGACATAGTTGTGACTTCCTTTGCTGGGATCGCTTTCTCCAGTCTCTTCCCTAACCCAGCCCTGCATAGCTGCCAGCCCATATCCCTCCCTGTGGCAAGTCCTCACTGGAACCCACCTTTCAGAATAGGCCAGACCCTCCCATTGTGGGTTCTCACAGGTCCTCCTTACGTGCTTTCCCAGGTGCCTTTACTTTCCTTATAGAATGTAAACGACTGGAAAGAAGGGATGATTTTCTTCCTTCTAGACTGTAAGCTCAGATGGCAGGTTCCCTACCCCAGGGAACAGAGCGCAAGGGGCAAAGTCAGCTCCTGCTGTGCCATCAACCCCTGTCCCAGATCGCCTTGGCCTGTCCCATGAAAGATCTCTGAACTCGGGACTCTGAAGCCCATATCTGAGGTGAAAGGGCAGGAATTTAAACGGAAAGCAAGAGAATTAAATCAATACTTTCTGTAATTGCTTCTCACCCAAGCCTCAGGCTGCATTCCGACTCAGAGGCAGACACCTCCACCACCACAAACACATCCTGGAAGACAGGCTTCCTATGTACAAGGGATCTCAATTTTGTTTGTTTTTGTTATTGTTGCAGTTGTTGGTTAGTTTCAATCAACCATAGTTTCCTCAATAGTTTTTACAGGTTTTATTTGAGGGATGGAATCAGTAACCTGTACCTTTTTGTCGTCTTGGCACAAATGGCGAAGGCTGGAGCCCTTGCGCAGTCATTGCAACCTCAGATTCATATTCTCTCTGCCACTTCAGTGACTCAAGTGGAAATTTCCAGGCTACTATGCTTTTCTTACTCATATTTCTTGGAAATGGTTATGTTAGAATTTCTAAGTCTTGCCTGCCAAAATATGAATCACAATCCCTTCTACAGGTATAATTTATACCTGAACTTCCTGGAGCACAGGAATGCCCAGAGAATCTTAAGCCTAAACACGCCATGCAGCCATTTGTTCTGGAGTGTTTAGCCACCAACTGTGCAAACAGTGTCTGTCTGACTAGATTCTTTATCACTCACTAGAGGAGCAGGCAAGTCTTGCTCTACTCAACACGGGATTTAGCAAAGATTTTGTCCATGATAAAGGTTTCATATGCATTGTATATTTCCCTCAGTAGTATCTACAGATTTTATCTAGAAGATCAGCTAGCCCACAGTGTGTTTTTGTCATCTTGTCAGAAAGAAAAACATGAATAGAGCCAATACCTAATCATTACCAGCTCAGATCCATTTTCTCTCTGCTACTTCAAAAACATAAATGGCCCCTAGGACAAGTATGCATTCTCACAGAAACTGAAATGGAAGGGAAGGTGTGATGTTCCTTCAGCTCCCACCTACCTAAATTTGGGACACAGACATTTCTGTATCCACAGGAATCATTTGGCTATACTTAAATCCCCTGTTCTGCACAAGAGTTCCAGGGAGAGTTGAATGTCTCCATGACCTCACGTACTTAAACATGCCATGCAGCCAATCCTTGCTGCTCACCACCTCTATAATATGCCCGTAAAGTGGGGCTGACCACTCCCGCTATGACTCAATATCTCCTAAGGAAGGCCTGTCCCTTACTCATTTTGGGTTCTTCAAAAGATTTTGTACAGGACATGGTACATAATGACTTTGGATTCAAAATCAGAAGACTGTTATTTTCTGTGATGTCTTCTAACATGTCCGCGTTTAGAATGGCATGAATAATGACCAGGGGTGATGGAAGGAGAGGCATCCCTCTGTGGGAAAAAAACCCAGGTTATGTTTCTAAATTGTTAGCCACTCAAAGATTTGTTTAAAGAGATGTAATAATTTACTGGTGCTGAAAACAACTGGGAAGGATAAATAATGACAGAAATGGATGTAGGTAATCTTTTGTGTAACTGATGCATTTGTTTGTCTGCATTAATCATCATCTCATAAATTCAAAGATTTATCTTCTTAAGTTAATGACCTCCTGACCACCTATGTTTTCCTTTCTCTGATGTTATTCTGTTTCTCATCATATTTTATTTCTTTATTTTTTCTTCCTTTTTTTATTTCAAGCATCAAAATTCGCCTGCTAAGATGAAGTATATATTTTAAGTGATTTTGAAAAAGAAAAAAAAGAACAGTATATGTAGAATTCCTACATACCAAATAGGAATGCCAAAATAAAAAACAGGCATTTTTACAAAAGAGAAAATAAAAATGAATGCTGAAAACATAAAAACAGGGTCACCTTTAAAAGTCAAGAGGGAGTGTTAATAGGACCATAATACTGCTCTATGTCTAAACACAAAATTACAAAAGTGAAACTACTCACACCATCCACATTGATGAGCATGTGATACACTGGGAAACCCTGTTGAGGGAAATACAAATAAGTACAAATCTTTAGAAACCAATTTGGCATTATCTCAAAACTTAAGGCATGCATATCGTACAAATCTTATAATTTCAACTGTGCCTATGAATATAAGGAGAAAGTATAAAAATATTCACAAAAGCATCACATGCACTAGCAAAATCTTAGAAGAACCTATGCCCAATGACAGGTGAATGAGCAAATAACCTTTGGAATATTATGCTGGCTTAAAATTAAATAAACTACAAATGGTGCATCACAGATACATCTTAGGCATATAGTAGTAGGAAAAAGCAAATCACATTAAATTTTAAATAATATAATAACATTTTTGTAACCTCTAAATCTAATAAAAACTAAATGCCATATCGCTTAGGAATGAATGACTTGTTTGCTAAAACTATTTTAAAGGAAAGAGTTCGTGAGAATTCAGAACTATCCTTACCTATGAAGCTAAAGAGGGTAGAGGATGGGTTCAGAGAAAAGCAGGCTAGTAATCTTTTCTTTCTTAAATTGTGAGTGTTTTCTCAGCTACAAATTATGTAGCATTAAACGTCAAACAAAATGAATCCTTATTTTCTAACTCAAAAAAAGGCACTCCTGTCAATAAGATCGCATTACTACGTGTGGCATACTTAGAGAAATATTTTTAACAAGGTGATTTCCACCTCACCTTGATCCAGAGAATCCATCAACAGAAACAACATAAACCATAAAAAATCTGTCGATCAGGCAGAAATCCAAACCTTCATTGAATAGACCGTGAACTAACAAGGGCAATAATTATATTTCTGCCTGTTGAGCATTTACTAAACTTATTATTTGTGTGTATTATATAACTTACTCTTCATTACAACCCCGTAAGTATGATACTGTTTGTCTCATTTCACATATGACAATACTGACATTCGCAGTTTTGGAAAATGTTCCTTCCAGTATGACAGAGCAGATTTCAAGTTGTCTGAAGTATATTTAGACGTGTGTATGTGTGCGTGCATGTGTGTGTGTGTAGGTATTTCAGAATGGACATTGTCAAGTTTAGCGTTGTTTAGTGGCCTGAAGTCTGCAGACTCCAGTGCCGTAGGAGATGCGGGACAGTGGTCAGAGACTGCTCTGCTCAGGGAGCCGGGGTGCAGCAGCAGGCTCTTCCAGACCCTCCCACCACGGCTTTTATAACAAGAGGTACAAAGGAATTAGATTGCTGAAAGCTGGAAGTGAGAAAACTGTGGCAAATTGACATCAAATGTAAATTTTACAACTGGGCTTTCACTATTAAAATTAATAGTAGTGTAAATATAACAATTTATAGACATTCCCTGGTATCAGTTAAATGAGGCACAAAGAGCCAGTTACTAGTGTAACCTGGAACCCCTGAGATTATGACCAGGAATCCTAAAAAATTCTGTTTGCCTCATATAACCAGCAGTTCATCATATTGTCCCCAATATTGTTACTATGAGAGAATCCTTACAAGACAGAGATCACTTTGCTTACAAGACAGAGATCACTTTGCTCAAATACCAGAGAGCTGGGTATACTAGAGGCAAAAGAACACATGACAGGAAGCTATTTATTTGAAGAGAAAGGATTGCTTGTAAACGTTCCTCAGTTTGCCTGGCTTTATTGTATGAATTTCTACGCTTATCACAAGAGAAACTCATCTACCAACAAATAAGCACAAGAGATGTCCTTGACAAAGTTGTTGCACATCAGTTTACAACACAGGTAGAGCCAAGAATCTAAGATCAATGTAATTTTAATCATCTCAGTTTGACCGTTATCTGTATGTGCTATGTGTCATCTGCATGGTTAAGGAAACTAAATTTGTGCCAGTATCCACAGAAAATTAGCAGAGTAAAGATCTTACAGAAAAGAATTTTTGGGGAAAAAAAGGAACGCATCACATTCAATTCATTTATAAAAACGGTCCCCCAAAACTATTGCTTTCCATCATAAAATGAAAAACTAAATCACCCAAATTTATTACTCCAGAAGGAAGAAGCCTTCCCAGGATCAGAAACATCGTCTGCAAGCTTCAGAGGCAGCACACCAACTTCACCCTATGCTTATGGTTACGTGCGATATCCAGCAATCCCATACAGCAGTTTCTTAGACAAGGTACCACCTTCCTGTTGCCACTGTTTTTGCCTCCCTCAAACATGAGGGCTGATCAGGGTTTTGAAAAGGTTCTCATTTAATCTCTCACTAAATAGAATTTCATTATTTTACTATACCTCTCATCATTTGTCAGTATGTAATTGGACATGCCGCTGGATTCTACATCCTTTGGCATTCACAATATATGCATTCATGAAGTCATTTCTGTCTTCAAAAAGATTATTGTCTTTCATTGGTCCAAATATATAGTGTAAGGAGAGGCCTCCAGACAATGAGAGATGAATACAACATCAAATGTATGTTCTTAACTTACATTCCAGTTTCCTTTCACTACTTTCCACTACAACTAATCACCGTAAGTTAGGGTTGATGTTCAAAATTCTTTCTCTTACCCATATAAGGTGTTTTGAACATATGGTACTTCCTTGCCTAGAATCCTTTATTCCCATCTCTTCATTGGCCCTATGTTTCTGGGTCAACCAAAATCCTTTCTTCAGACAAAACTTGATTGAAACCCTCCTCCAGCAATAGAGTATATATATCATGCCAATGTTTCATGAACACAGCCCTTTGTTTTCTTTATAAGATTTATCAAAATCTAATAATTGAGTGTTTTTCAACCCTACTAGAAAATAGGTCCCAATTACAGGTTTCATGGCCAGGGGAAAAGCAGACAGCAGTGCACAAATGAGTGTATCTCTCTGTTCCAATGAAATCCATGTCTACCTTTGTTTGGCCATGATGTGACCAGTATCTCCCCACAGAGTGGGGAGAAGCTAGAGAGAAAGGCAAGGGGAGCATTTCATCACCAGTCTCTTATCCAGATTCTCACCCAAGGCCCAAGTTGCACTCTGACCCAGGCTGCAGCCTCCTCCACCACCCCACAGGTCCTAGTTGAAGACAGGATGCCTGTATACAGGGGTTTGCAATTTACAGTAGTTTTTCAGTTTCTTTATGTGTTTGTTGGTGTTGATAGGTCCAAGAATCCTATTTGCCTCTATAAATTCCACATATCTTATCTGAGGGTCAAAAGTAGCAGTCTCTGCTTTTTAGCCAACTTGGTTTAGGTGACCAGGGATGGAATTCATACCTAGTCATTAACAGCTTAGACACATTTTTCTCTGTTACTTCAAAGACATAAGTGGACAGCCAAGGACAACATTCTAGGAAGGAACTTATTTCTCCTACATTCTGGCTTAGAAGGGAGCATGTGAAGTTTTCCTAAGTCCCATCTTTCTAAATAGGCAGCAAGACCATTTCTACAGCCATAGGAGTTATTTGGCTGCACCTATATCACCCTTAGCTCATGAATCCCAGCTAGGGTCCTATGTCTGCTACACTTAACCACTTCATTCATTCATTTCTCCTTTGATACACAGTACCTCTGCAGAAGGCCTAGAAAATGTCTGATCACTTCTTCTATGATTCACTAGCTCTGAAAAAAGTCCTTGCTCATATATATCTGAGTTATCCCAGTAATATTGCTTACAATATGATTTCTCTGTACTTTTATATTGAAAACCAAAAGCAGCCTATTCTTATTTTTTATATCTTTTGTCATGACTCCCCTAAAATAAATAGCACAGAATGGTTTGCAAAACAAATGGAGATATTGCTAGTTAAAAATTACTATATGGGGAAAAATCAAGTTATTATTTTTATTCCCATTCACCATAATTTTATTTGGGATTTCCACAAAACAGTCAACATGAATGATGACACATCTGTGGACTGGGCAGATATACAAACCTTGCATAGACTATGAAATAACAGTGACGATAGTGATATTTCTGCTAATTGAGCATCTACTGGGTAAAGCTGGAAGTAAAAGTTGTGTTTTAATGTACATCATTCCATTTATTCTTCAATACACCCTATGGACACAGTAGGAAGTTGATGTTCCAGGCAACAAAAAATTTCTTCTTTTTTGGACAAGTTAAATTTGAGGTTGCCATAGGACATCTACAAGCTATCCATATATGTATATATTATACTTAAAAGATAATTTGAGCTGGGTCTTTGACTGAATTACATCAGTAAAGACATAGTTGTTTAAGTAGTAGCTGTGGCTAATATTATCTAAATAAATAGTGATGTTAATGTCACTAATTTACTGAATACTCAGAATGACTCAGCCTATTCTAAGGGGTTTTCAATTATCTTAATTAAACTTTATAAAAATCCATGTTTTATGTATTAACTAATTTAACTAATTTAATTATTTCTGACACACGATGATGAGGAGAGGGAATTTAATTGGAGGGCGGTCAGCAGAGCTCTTATCAGACTTAAATAATCAAGGACGCACCTGAGCAAATCAGAACCTGTCTTCAGTGAGACTCATATATTACCACAGACAGGGGTGGTTGGATCTACATGGCAAAGCCCATGCACTTTGTCACACTGACAGACACATTCATCCAGGATTGTTGGAACACTAACAAAGGCTAATACTGGAATGCTAACAGCTCAAAACAAAGGCTGACATATTCTGGCACACAGACATGCACGTGATCTCAGATTGCTTTAGTTCAGGGGCCAACAGTAAAACATTCCAAACCTTTCTTGATAGCAGTTGCACCAGGAACTCCTTTGGTACCCTCGTCTCACCTTTCTGCCCAATAAGAACCTTCCCCTCAACTCTTGGCACTGGCTACGCCAGCTCCTTCCTCTTTACTGTTGTTCCCTGACATCTCCTGCTCTTCCACTTGTGCTCGTGCTGGGTAGCAGTGAGTATCTCATTTCATGGTCCCAACAAAGGGGAGGGGAGGCATGGCTCACAGGACAAGAATTCATTAAAGCAGGTGGGTAAGAGTGAGAAAAGAGTTCTTTAGAAGAGAACAGAGGAAGACATGTGGCCCATGGTGAAGGAGACAGTGTGAGTGAAGGGAGATATGTATGACCACCTGCATTTCAACCTGTTTTATCTTTATTTCTTTCTTCTTCAAGGTCACCAAGGACAAGGATACCAAATAACCATTCAATCTAAACTTCACCTAAAGTCCTCCTCCTAAAAACCTGGATTCCATTGATAATGATGTTTACGGAGATAAGATGTAAGTGCAAAAAAAAGTTTAAAAAAAATATGTATGTATATATACACACACACCCCCAACACTGAAATATAACAGGGAATATACCAGCTGTTAACTCTGGGGAGTAGGGTGTTAAGGGTGCCTTTTGTTTTGTTCTTTTTACTTTTTTGTATTTTCTTAACGTCAATTTTTACATTTACAACTTTCATAATTTGAAAAAAAATTTTGAAAAAAAAAATAAACATTTTTTCCAGAAGAGTACTTCCCCAGCAGTCTCTTTAATCCATTTGTGAGTTGCTTAAAAACAAATAGTTTGTGGCTTGCCAGCCAAGGTGGGGCACAAGGGCCTCAAACAATGTTTGGACTCTTACATTTGGTGTGATCTTCACAGGGTTGGCCCCTGGTCGAGAATGAACCAGCTGTGTCCTGCCCACAGAAACCAGGCTGAGGGGGCAGGTAGGGGCGATACCCAGCCTGTGCTTCAATTGTCAAGCCCTGTGTCCTCCAGAGGGATTGCTCTAGCCCAAAGCAAGGGATGTGTTCTCAGAATTGGTTCCTCCAGAGAGCATAAAGGGGTAATTTGTCAGCCAAATGGGGCATCTTCTAGTGATTTGCATGAAGACATTTGTATGTTAGAGGAATTTTCTGGCCCTCTCTGATGTGAAATATCTGGTTTCATTCATTTCTTCAAGTACCAGTAGCTCTTCAGTAGCTCTCAAATCATATTTCCTGGTTCTCACATTCCACATATAGGGGTCCGTGAGAAAATTGTCTCAGGCAAACACTTCCTTAGGCAAACCAAAGAATACTTAATTTACTTTAGAGTGGAAGGGATAGAGTAGATAGCAAAAACTGAAATTTATGATGTATTTATGACCACATATTTGGTACTTGGTATTTGCAGTTATTTTGTGTCACTTAATCTTTTTTTTTTTTTTTGACAAATTATATATATTTAAGATATGCAACTTGATGATTCGATATATGTATACATTGTGAAGTTTTCACCACAATCAAGCTAATTAACATATCCATCACCTCACACAGTTGCCTTTAAGATCTACCCCTCTTAGCAAATTTCAAGCCTATAATACAATATGGTTAACTATAGTCACATTGTTGAACGTTAGATCTCCAGAACTTATTTCTCTTATATAACCAAAACTTTGTACCCCTTGAACAACATCTTGTCATAGCTCTGTCCCCTAGTAACCACCATTTTACTCTCTGTTTCTCTGAGTTCAGCATGTTTAGATTCCACGTATAAGTGAGATCATGCTGTATTTGTCTTTCTACATCTAGCTTATTTCACTTAGCATAATGCCCTCCAGGTTCATCCATGTTGTCACAAATGACAGGATTTCCTTTGGTTTTAAGGCTGAATTGTGTCGCTTAATCTTCATATCAGCTTTAGAAGGTTGATCATTTTCTCCTTTCTACTTGCCCTTCCTAAGGAAAAACAAAACAAAACAAAACAGAACAGTAAGGCAAAGTCGCTTTCCCAGGGACACTTCTGTGATCATTGATAGCCTCGATTTAGAATCCAGGCCTGTTATTCTGGTTTGGGGTAGACGTGCTAATGTCCAAGGAACAGGTGACATGAAAGTTAAAGAATGAATAAGACAGGATTCTACCTCAGTGGAGAAAGCTGAAAAGAGCCTCACTCTCATTCTTAAAACAAAATAAAGTGAAATAATATGCAAAATCACAACCTTATAAACTCAGAGAACTGTAGTGGTCTAAAGCTATTTATGCTTAATTAATCCAAGGTAAAGAGGCATTACAGTTACGCCTTTATGGTTTGGATCCAAATATCCAAGGAATAAAAGTAGTTGGTTTTTGCTCTTATGTCTTTCATGCTAGATTTATATGCCATGACTAAGATCTTTTATACATTTTTTGTTTGTTTCCAAATATATTATTAGTTTTGGTTGTTTGGGGAAACCAGATTTTGAAGGAAGTTTAGAAGCCACAGAATCCTGTTTCCTCATAAAAGTGAGAAAACTGAAGATTAGAGAGATTAGATGGTTAAAATCACCGCATGATTTGGCGAGTTAGAAAACAGATTCCATCCTGAGAAGATGTCACAGACGGCTAAAATGCCCTGTAAATTCAAATCTAACTTATGGACGCTGGGGAAATGACGACTTTATATACAAATGATGTTCGTATTCTGAGCTATTCTAACATATTCATATTCATATTACTTTATGAGCCACGACTGCTCGCTAGTATGTAGGTGATGGTGATTAGGAGTGAGAGAGTGAGTCATTTAGGTGCTTTGCCCAGTGCCTTTGCTTTCCTTTTCATCATGCTGATTCACCTCTGGAACTTGTAATTTCTAAGGACAGTCTGTCTCTACATGA
>RJWJ010024802.1:0-24538 GCA_004363605.1 Indri indri | reverse complement strand
CACTGGAAACAGCCTCTGCTCTGGACTCCCTTAGCCTTTCGCGCAGCCTGTGCAGTACTCAGCCGGCCCCACCTCCCCGCAGTCACTTGTGTTCAAGCGACACCACCCCCGACGAGCTCCATAAAGGTCTTTGAGGCCAAGGTCTGTTTCTGAGCCTCCCTGGCTCCCCTGGGTCTAGACACGCGACACACGCGCACCCGCAAAGAGCTGTTGTGAAAGAAGCAACGAGTACCCGACTCTGGGGAACACGTCTCGCGATATCCTTTCCTGGGCTTGTCTGACCCTGGCCCTGCCACCCAAGGAACAGAGCCTGGAAGGGTAAGTCGGGCCTCAGGGAACAGCTGAGAAGGATTCCGGCCCCCTCCCTGCCCCCACCGGCTGAACATGCCCAATTCATGGGGAGCGATGACAAAAACCAAAGCCTCCGTGACTGGTTTCCAGGCCCGGAGCCAGGGGTCCCAGCTTCCCCCACACCTGCCCTCACGTCTGTGACACCAGTGGCCTCAGGCTACTCACCTGGGTATGGACGACTCTGGATGGTGCCAGCCCTGGGCTCAAACCCTGGCTGTGTCACTTACTAGCCCATGACCATGGGCAAGAGGCTTAATCTCTCTGAGCCTCCGCGTCCCTCCTCCAAACAGAGCTAGCAACACACAAGCCAAAGACTGTGCAATTCCGCCCGTGCGAGGCACCCGCAGCAGGCAGAGTCACAGACACGGAAACTGAGGCTGGGCAGGGAGGAGTGGGGAGTTCCAGTTTTGCAAGATGAAAGCGTTGTGCAGGTGGATGGGGGTGCGGGCTGCACAGTAACAGGACTGTACTTAACGCTTCTGAACTGTGCACTTAAGCATGGCTAAAAAGGTAAATTTTATGTTATGTGTATTTTATCACAGTTAAAAGATGTGTACATCTGAGAGAAATGGAAGCGGTCAGAGCTCTTACCTCATGAGGTTGTTGTGGGATTTAAGTGAGCAGAGACCCTCAGTGTCTGGGCGCAGTGTCTGGAGTGGAAAGGACACTTGATAAGCCCTGTCCCTTGCCTCCGCATCTCTTCTCCTAGGAGGGGAGGCCGGTCCCTGCGGCCTGGGGAGCTGTGCGGAGCCTCCATGGGCCGTAGTGAGCCTCTGAACAGAGCCGGTGTGCAAGCAGGCACAGCCGGGCAGCCATGCGCTGCCGTGACGTGGCCTCTGAGTGCCTGTCTCGGCCTGGCCGGCCTTGCCCTGTCCCACCAGCACCTTCAGCAGCTGCGTCAGGTGTCCTGGTCATTCTGGGCCAGGCTGGCTGTGCGGGCAGCGCCCTGCCCTGCAGGAGCTGGGGGGCAGGAGAGGGCAAGGAGGGGACAGTGAGAGGAGCAGTCAAGGCAGGTGGCAAGGCCCCCCTCGATGGGGACAGGGAGCGGGGGGCAAAGCGTGCGGGTCAGACAGGTGCGCTCGGTGCTGCCCTCTGGCCGCTGAACCGGCCCCGTGCCTGTAAAAGAGGCCTGATACTGCTCCTCTTCCACAGGGTTGTGACAATAAGTGACACATGCAGGAACACACTTGGAACGCAGTGGACCTCAACATGTGATAATTGATGTAAAGTGTTCGTTTTTGAGTGTTTAGTGGTGTGCGTGTAATTTGGGTCTTTGTTGTTGTTGTTTGTTTTTTAGAGACAGGGTCTCGCTCTGTCACCGGGGCTGGAGTGCAGTGGCGTGATCACAGCTCATGGCAGCCTCAAACTCCTGGGCTCAAGCGGTCCTCCGCCCACCTCGGCCTCCTGAGTAGCCAGGACTACAGGTGCGCACCATGCCCGGCTTATAATTTGTTTTTGAGAGAGAGAGTGATAGTGTCAGAGAGAGAGGGGAGTCCAGCCCTCACCTCGGGGAGCCTGCGTCCTCCCTGGGCGAGCCGCCTTCCAGACCGCTCTCCCTGCCCTCAGCCACCACCACCGTCCCTGCCTTCTTCAGAGCAGGGTCAAGAGGCCCAAAGATGCAGGTCCGCAGAGCATCTGGAGATCCCCAGGGCATTCTACCCCTCCCATAGTCCTCCCCCGACAAGGAGTCCTAGAGGGGGCACAGGCTCCCCCAGGACCTCAGATCTTCAGCCCTCGGCTCTTTCCTCAGCCCAGGGAGAGCCCCCCTGCCGTCCCCGGGGAGGGTCTGTGGCTCTGCCCACCCTGCCAGATGTAGCTCGAAAGCTCGCTCCGTTTCCTCTGTCTCAGGGGAATTTACTCACGCGCAGAAAGCTCTCGGTGAAGAGGAAAGCTCTGATGGCTGTCAGAGCACAATTTAGAAGTGACAAATTCCCAGGAGTGGTATTGGAAAACCCATCCCAGGACAGCCCCGGTCTCACCTGGTGGGTGACAGTGGAGAGGACTGTTCCAATCAATTATCTGCCTAACTTCCTATGAACGCTCCAGGAGAGAAAGCCAGAAGGGTGTGGCCCAGGTGGGGCTAGGGTTCAAATGAGACTGAAAACCAGACAAGCCCTGCCGTTTCCCATTTGCCTGATGACAACGATCGTCTTGATAATCTCACAGTAACAACAAGAAGTGTAATAAGAAAAAAGACCTAATATATGTTGTTACTTGCTTCAGGTTGCAAGACTGTTCTAAGTGCTTTGACATAGGTTATCTCCCTCAAGTTTTACTACGACCAATGAAGTAGACACTATGATTAATATTATACCCATTTTACAGAGAAGGAAACTGAGGCCCAGAGGAGGGAAATCAAAGCCACACGGGGGCAGGCAGCAAGCTGGGTCCGTAGCCCACCTCACAGCCTTTCTGAAGGCAGCTGCCTGCAGGCACAATGGGCAAAGGACAGGAATCCCTGAGATGTCTCTTGTGGAGTTTAAAGGAGCCAGTATGTGCAAAGGCAATTAGCCAACTGCAAATGTAAGTTATTAATACAATAACAGGCTCCCTCCCTCAGAACCAAACATACAACCAATCCTCTTTCTCTTCAAACACAGTCGTAGGCTCAAACCTTCCCGGGGAGGCCACGGAAGAGGATCGTTTTCCGTGAGCACAGTTTCTGAGGAGCCAGAGGACTAGGCCAAGTTGGAACCAGTCCAGACTCAGTGAAACCAGTCAGCATCACTTTGATCTGGAAAGAACCGGTTTGATCCACTTAGATTTAGCCAGAACCAGCTGGAGCCAACCAGAATGTATTTTAAAGGGTCTAAATTGGTATGATCCAGTCAGATGTCAGAACCAGTTTACACTGTGGTCTGATCCTCACTGGAATGGGCTGGAACTGGCTCAGTCTGGTTAGAAGTGGTTTGAGCCCACGGCGACTGTTGGGAAGCGGCCCAAACCTGCCTGGCACGGCCACAACCACTGGCTGCGGTTTTACGAGAACATGTTTCAACAACACATTCCACGCCGGGCGCAGGGGGTGAGATGGGAGCAGGATGAGGGAGTGGCCTGGAGGGCAGGCGAGTTAGGGCCACCTTGGCCCTGCCTGGGGGGGCCTGGAGTGCTGAAGAGCATCTGATGGCAGGGCCACACTCGCACGATACGTCACCCCCCAGCGCCGCACGGGCCACGCGCTGTAAATCAATTAGCCTCTCGCCCAATGATGAATGGAAGGAAGCTGTCGTCACTTGTTCTGTGTAAATTATTGCGTGTGGAAGCGTGTCTTTGATGTTGTGAGTTCCCGCTGGAGCATGAACTTCCTTGGAGGAGGTTCCCCGCCCCCTCCCGCTCCCACACACCCCACTCCCTGCTTCCTCCTTGCCTGGCCCTCCTCCTGCCCAGCTCTGTCCCCCCAAGAGTCCCTGCTGTGCCCTCCCCTGCCGAGGGGCTCACCGGTGCTCACTGCCACCTTCCGCTTAGGACAGCAAAGGGGATCGTGCCTTGTAGACAACAGGTGTGACGGAGGAGGAAGGATGGCACAGAGAGAGACCGACTCATCCCCGTCCAGGACCAGATGCAGTCCAGATAGTCCGGACCAGCTACTGAGGGCAGGGAGCAGGGGCCAGGGAAGGGCTGGGCCACCCAGGGCCCCCCCACAGTAGCTGATCTGCAAAGCCATGGGTGGCTCCGGATACGGGTCCAAAGTAGAAACCCAGACAGGCATTCTAGGGAAGAACCTTCACAGCGCACGTAGGTCAGACGCTCACTGTTCCCAGAGCCCCTGAGTGGGAGGGACGTGCTCCCGGCCACATGACCAGGATGAGAACCTGCCCCTTACCCAGTCCAGAGAGCTGCCTCCCTCAGGGACTGATGTCTTTCTTTAGGGCTCTTCCATCGACCCTGCCTGTACCTGGAGCGCCGGCTGGGGGTGATCTGTACCAGATCACCATGGTGTTGAAGCACACAGGGCCCGCAGGCTCTGGAGCCAGACAGACCAGGGTCTGTGACCCCACTTTAATAGCTGTGTGACCTTGGGCAAGAGTCTTCACCTCTCTGTGCCTTAGTTTACTTGTCCACAAAATGGGTATAAAGCTAGAAACCAGTTCATAGGAATGTTGAGAAGTTTAAATGAACTAATATGCCAAGTTCACGGCACATGCATAGCCTAATGGTTCACCTAATGGTTGAATCAGTAATAGATTTTGTTAGCATTTACAGTAATAATAACTATTATTATCATTGAGCCCTCACCCTGGTCATGGAGGCACGAGATGAGGACTCTGAGGACATGGGTTAGAGTCCCTGCTCAGTGCTGTCCCACTCGCTGTGTGGCCTCAGTTTCCCCATCTGTAAAGTGGGGGTGAGTCCTTCTGCTCTGCCTGCCAAGGTGGTTAGGAGACTCTAGAGATGTGAAAGGTGACACTAGAGATTGTCAAACACACTATCGATTCTGACAGACACAGAGGTGACTGCGCACACCCCGCCCCCAGCCTCCAAATGCCCTGGGGAGTCCGGTTGGTGAGCAGATTGACGCCCCCCAGCTGTGGGCTCCTTCGGAGCCTCAGAGACCCACAGGGCCCAAGGCCACACCCTCTCTGGGGAGCCTGAAGCCGGGGCTGAGCAAGGTGAGGATAAAGACCAGCCATGCGGCTCCACCATGGGACAGCGCTGGGCACTGGCGGAGGCTTCCCCAGGCCACCCTGAGGTTCCACCTGTCCCTCCGCCCACTCTCTGTCCACCCTCATGCTCTCACAGGTGTTGTTCCCTTGTACACATCTTGCACCCCAACTTTGCCTCCATGTCTGCGTGCGCCCAACCTGCCGACGCTGTGTAATGAGAGGGCTTACCCAGCTCGCACAGCTGTTCTTGCTACACAGACAAGGCGGCCCCAGGGCCTGAACCCCCGACCCTGGAAAATGAGCCCTTTAACACCTGGCTCAGATTCCAGTAAGTCTGGAAATACCGTCTGCCAGAGCCTAGCGGCTCAGACGGAGGCTCTCCAAGCACGTTTTGTTAGTTGCAGGGAAAGATAGAATGCAGGGTGGAAGGTGAGGAGAGCTACAGGCCTTAACTCACACTTCTTTCCAGATGGCCCCTGCAAAGGGACCCTCGAGAGCAGCGAGTGTCTTTGCGCAGCGATGACCTGACACCTGGTGGTTCACCAAGGCCACTGGTCAAACCACTGACCTCTGCAGATGGCAATAGTCTCACGATGCACAATGAAATGCGAGAAGTCGGGCTGACACAGTGAACTTCAGCGACTGATTATACTCGGGATACTTTTTTACTGTTAAGAGAGGTGCATAATGCTGATCAGAGATGGCAGTTGTTTTGGGGTTTTTTAAAATGTCCTTACTTGACAAAAGAACAAACAAAGGAAGCTCTGGACCCTGGAAATCTAGGTCTGAGAACCACTGACAGGTTCCAAACCACAGGGAGCAGGCGCCTCGCCGTGCCGGGGCCGGGGGCCTGACCACAGGTGAGGATCGCAGGCGGCGACCTCGGCCTGGCTGACCAGCTGGGCTCTTGCCTGGCCGTTTCTGGGGCAGCCAATGGCTTGTGACAGTGCTTCATCTGGCCTCGGCCCATTTGTAGCTTGGGCTATAGGTGGGGTGACCTCAGGTCCCCTTCCGCCTCTGAGTGCCCGTGGAGGGGTCCTAAGTGCTCTGCGCAGGCCTCAGGGCCCCCCCAGGGGCAAGGGCTGGGTGGCCACAGTGCCCCCCAAAGGCACTGCCCTCACCCACCATCACTCCTGAACTAATTGCCACCCACGCATCCGGCAGGTGCCTGCCTGCGTGTCCCCAGCTCCGGGGCCGCCATTAACGACATGCCGTAGCAGTTTTATGAAGCTTGGCTCGGAACAATTTTACACCTCATTTGATTTATGTTCTGGGATTCACTCTTCTCTCAGGGGCTCCCACCCTTTGGAGACATGGAGGGTGTCACCCACCGTGGCTCCCATGTGCTCCTGCAGAGCCAGGACGCAGGGCCAGGAGGGGCCAGCCACAGACAGGCTCCAGGTCCGGAGCAGAACGCACCCACGACCTGGCCCTCCCACCCTCCTGGCTTTCTCTCCGGGAGATGTCCAGAGCCAGGATGTCTGTGACTGAGGCCTCCTCAGGTGGCCTGGCAGTGACCAAGAGAATCCCAGGGCAGCAAAGGTCCTTAGGGATTGGTGACCAACCCCCATTTCACACATGAAGAAACTGAGGGTTGGAGAGTCCTCAAGGCCTGCGAGACCCTTCTGAAGGTCACATGGCCACTCCTCCGTGTCAGACGCCAGCCTCCCTCTCAGCAGCAGAGAGGATGGGTCTCACTGGGCGTTGAGCCAGCCGTGCCAGCCTGCCCAGCAGCAGGACCCCCTGCAGTGGACTCTCCACCAAGGCAGGGACCCTGCCTGAGGCTCAGGAACGGCCGAGCTGAAAGGCCGTTTGGTTCGCCTCCCTCATTGCAGAGGGAGGGTGGGGAGGCTCAGAGAGGGGCAGTGACTTGCTTTAAGGCACACAGCCAGTTGGATGCAGGATCAAGGCTGGACCTCTGGCTTCTAGAAGTCCGGGATTTCATCAGTTTCTCCCCAAAAGAGAAACTCCCAGATCCACTACCAGATCCTCTCATTCATTCATTTCTGGTTGCCTCCCGGGACCCAGGCATGGTGTCAGGCCGGGAGGACGTGACGATGGATGTGCCAGGCCCAGTGCCATCCTCATGGAGCTCACAGCTCTTGGGTGGAGGCAGATAAGCACCCAGGCGATCATTGCCCAGGGCGGGGAGGCTGTGAATGCAAAGCGTCGGCCGCAGCAGGGGACCCTCCCTGGGTTTGAGGAACTGCACTGGCAATGAACCTTGGTTGAAGGCGGAGCCTACCTCCCGCCACAGAAGTTAGAAAGGCCAAGACTTACCACCCCACCCTCCCTTGAGGCATGTGACCGAGGTTCATCCAGTTAGATGTCCCTGTCCGGGTTCAGATTCAGGAGCTGGTGACACGAGGAAGTAGAGCCCTCTGTGGCCACAGGGCTGGGGAAGTTCCAGTGAGAGTGAGCGCCCAGGGACAGAGGCAATGCTGATGGCGTGGGTGCAGCAGACCACAGCGTCCAGGTTCAGCTGGCCCAGAGGTGACCCGCCCACACCCCACGCCGGCCTGTTCGGAGCTCGACTTGCCTGATGTTTCCGCCATGTAGCCCTGGGCTGAGGCTCCAGCCCCCATGGAGGACATGTGAGCTTCTGCATATTTTTAAAAAGTGAACTTTTTATTTTGGAAACTTTCAAACACACCCCAAAGTAGATAGTACGAAGAACCCCTGTGGGCCACTCGCAGAGTTTCGGCAGTCATCGACTTCTGCCATTGCGGTTAATCCTCCCTTCTGCTCCTTTCCATGCACATTTCTTCTTAAAAAAATGTTTAACAGACTTTATTTTTAGTTCTAGATTTACAGTAAAATTGAGCAGATAGAACCAAGAGTTCCCAGATACCACATCCCCCATCCACACACACACGGTTGCCCGTCACTAACATCTTGCATTGGTACAGTATATTTGTCGCAGGTAATAAACCAATATCGATGTATTATTATTATTGACAAAAGTCTATACTGCATTCAGATTTCCTTAGTTTTTATGTAATGCCCTTGTTCTGTTCCAAGAGTCCATCCAGGGTATCATGTTACATTTAGTCTCTATGTCTCCTTAGGCTCCTCCTGGGCTGTGACAGTTTCACAGACTTTCCTTGTTTTTAATGACTTTGACAGTTTTGCAGAGTACTGGCCAGGTCTATCGTAGGACGCCCCTCTGTTGGACTTTGCTATTTTTCTCGTGATCAGACTGGGTGTGCTAGTCCATTTTGCATTCCATAAAGGAATACCTGAGGCTGAGGAATTTATAAAGAAAAGAGGTTTCTTCGGCTCCCAGTTCTGCAGGCTGTACAAGAAGCACGACGCCAGCATCTGATTCTGGTGACGGCCTCTGTACTTACGGCAGAAGGTGTAGGGAGAGCAGACCTGGGGCATGGCGAGAGAGGGGGAGAGAGAGAGAAGGAGGGGTGCCAGGCCCTTTTCAACAACCAGCTCTCCTGTGAACTAATAGAGTGAGAACTCATTACCGCGGGGAGGGCACCAAGCCACCCGTGAGGGATCCACCCCCGTGACCCGAACACCTCCCACTCAGCCACACCGAGTGAGATTTGGAGGGACTAAACATCCAAACTATTATCACTGGTGTGAACTAAAATAAAATCTTAAGCCCTCTCCAGCTGACTGAATGGACTCCCTCTCGGCCGAGGAGACCCTAGATATACCCTACAGCTGAGTTGCTGGCCATGAGAAGGAAGGTACATCATGGCCCCATCCCTTCTTGGAGATCTCCTTTGTAACTCATTAACAGGCCTAAGGCTATGTAAGACAAAGCTTAAATACCACCTGCAGGTCCTCAGTTTACTTAACAGATCACATGGGTCTGGGTATATGTCCGGTGGCTTGTCTCTGATTAACAGATGTCCTTATCTTAACTTAAAACATTCCAAGCCTTTAGACAAAGCTTCATTTCTTTAACCAATTACAAATCAAAGGATCTTTAAACCCACCTATAACCTATAAGCCCCAGCTTTGAGATGTCCCACCTTTTCAGGCCAAACCAATGTTTGCCCTCCATGCATTGATTTATGACTTTACATGTAATTGCTGTCTCCCTGAAATGTATACGACAAAACTGTAACCCAACCCCAGCGGATCCACTTGCTCAAGGCTTCCTGGGCGTGACTCTGGGCCACGCTCCTCAAACTGGGCTCGGAATAAATCTCTTTAAATTATTTTAGAGTTTGGGTTATTTTCTGTTGACACTGGGGTTATAAGTTTTGGAAGAAAGATTATGTCGTATTAGAGGTACATGCTGTCAATCATGATTTATCACTTAATGTTGACCTTGATCACCCGGAGGAAGCAGTGTTTGTTAGGTTTCTCCACCATAAAGTTACTCTTTTACCCTCTTTCTGTACTCTACTCTTTGGAAGGAAGTCGGTCTGCATCACCCTCGCTTAAAGAGTGGGGAGTTGTTTTCTCCTCCTTAAGGGTAGGATATCTACATAATTTATTTTAAAGCAACTTCTAGACTTCCTATCATTTCACTCACACACACTTCAGGATGTATCTCTAACAGATACTGAATGAAAACACAGACACAAACTGTGTTACTATTTTCACCCAATGCCATTAACAGTCATTCTTTAATACCATTTACTATCCAGACCGTATTTGGTTTTCCCTAATTGTCTCAAAAAAGTATTTCTACAGTTGGTTTGTTCAACTCAGGATCCAAACTAAATCCACCCATTGTATTCAGTTGATATGACCTTAAGTCCCTTCATCTGTAACAATCCCCCCTTTTGTCTTTGGTGTCATACCTCTTATTTCCTCAAGAATTAGGGTCATTTCTCCCAGAGAAGGTCCCACCTTCTGGCCCTGGCTGTTTGTGGTCTCACAGTTTTGTTTAATGTGTCCTTTGTGTTTCCTGGAAACTGGTAGTTATGTCAGAGGCATGATTAGACTCAGGTTCATTATTTTGCAAGAATACATCACGGTGGTGCATCACATCAGGACACACGAATGTCCAAGTTCCCTCTGTTCATGTCGCTAAGATTGATCAGGGGTTGAGATGCCGATTCACACCTAGACCCATAGCCTCTTAATAAATTCCTTTCCCTCTGAAAGAACAAAGTCAGCTTCTATTGCTTGTGTCAACAGTCTGCTGCTTTTAAAACTCAACCCACAAATGCCTGCCTAAGTGGTCATCCCTGAGACAGATGTAGCTTGGAGGTTAAGAGTGAGGACTCTGGAGCCAAAACTGCCTGAGTTGAGGCCCCACCTCTACCACTTACTAGCTGTAAGCTCTGGGCGGCTTTCCTCAGTTTGCTCATCTGTAAAATGGGGATGCTGCCGCCGCCAGCAATGCCTAGCTCATGAGGTTATAATGAGAGTTAGAGTGGGTAATCTATGTAAAGCCCTTAGAACAGTGCCTAGCATACAATTAAGCATCAATAATTGTTAACTGATTTGATAATAACACTAACACTTTTTAATTTATTTCCTAGTTCTCTTCTCTTCTCTTCTCTTCTGACTTCACGTCTTCTCCTTGGATAATTTTGCCCATTCCTGCAGCTTTGGCTATCACCTTCCCTAATACCGCAATGCTAAGAACTAACTTGACTGAAAGAAACACTATTGACCAAAAGATACACCATCCATATAATAGCTTTGTTTTTATTGGGGGGGGGGGTGACCTAGTGGACTTTTGGTTGTGGCCCTTCCTAGTCACAGGGCTTGATTTGCATACATGCCCTAAATAGAAGGATATATGGGAAAAAAACCCTGGGGCCTTGGGCCAAGTGCTCTGGGTGGTCTGGCTATTACCTGGACAAGAAGGTAGGCTTGTCCCTGCTATGCTTGGGGAGTGTCCCCTGGTAGAAAAAGAACTCACTCTTAGATAAAAGGGGTCGGCAGCCATGGTCTCTGCTTCAGGATCACCAAGGCAAAGCTGAGAAGGCAGCCCAGTGTCTGGGTCATTGAGTTGCTATCCCCGGATACGAATCTGAGGGATTTGGGCACTTTCTTCTAAAAGGGTTCTGCAATATTATAATTTCTATTAGGGAGTTCACTGGAAATCCCACTGTGAGGGTATGTGGAGAGAGACCCATGTGTAAGGCACATAAGAGCTGTGCTGGGACCGGAGGTCCCACAGCTATTGCTGGACCTGTGCGGGATGCCCCCAAAGGACAGGGGTGAAGGGAAATCCTGCCAGGGACAGAACTTTGAGAAGGACACCTGGCTGTTTTTCTTACCTGGAAGGAAAGATGGTTAAAGGAGTGCATCTATTGATTTATGCATAGTGGCTGATGGTTTGGTCAGGGACTTGGAAGGAACACCATTGGAAATTTGACAACCAGAAGGTATGGGAAAGAGGTATTTCAATGGGCCTCTCCAATGGACTCAAAGGTGAGGGTATTTGTATTCCAAGTGAGTGCTCATCAAAGAGCAATCCTGCAGAGCATGACATTAATAATCAGGTGGACAGGATGGTCCATTCTGTATGTATCAGTGGGCTCATAAACAAATTATCTATGAGAACATGCATTGAGATTTTGCATGGGCCTAGCAACATGGACTTCCACTTACGAAAAGCAATCTGGCTACAATCACTGCTGAATACCCAGTCTACCTACCAACAACAGAGACCAATATGGAGCCCCTAGTATGCACCCAACCAACACCTAGTGGAAGGTTGATTACATTGGACCACTCCCATTTTATTCACTGGAATAGGTGGGTTTTCTGGACATAGGTTTGCCTTGCCTGTCCACAGTGCTTCTGCATACCTCACCATCCACAGACAGAATATCTTATTTATGGTCATGGTATTTCACACAGCATTGCTCCTGACCAGGGAACTCATTTCACAGCTAATGAAGTGCATCAGTGGGCTTGTGCTCATGGAAGCCTCTGGTCTTACCATGCTCCCCATCGTTCTAAAGCATCAACCTAATAAAATAGAGGAATGGCCATTTGAAGACTCAGTTATGGTGCCAGCTGGGTGGAACTCTTTTCAGGACTTGGGTAATGTCTCTTGGGATGCACTGTGTTTTCTGAATCTCAATATATGGTGCAGTTGCTTCCATAGGCAAGATTCAGAGGGTCCAAACATCCGGAAGTAGAGACAAGAATGGCTCCTCTCCCTGCTCCTCCTAATGACTGGCCCCGCTAGTGACATTTTTGCTTCCTGCCCCTGCAACTTTGGGCTCCTCTGGTTTGGAGGTCTTAGTTCCCATGGAATTCAGAGAAGAAGAAATATAAATGGCCAAAACACATGTGCAAACACGACCAACTCACTAGTAATCAAATAAATGCAAGTTAAAACAATAAATACCATTTTATCTCTTAAATTTCTAATGCTAAGTGATAATCATACCTAACGCTGATAATGGTGGGGATAGAGAGATTTTTCTCATATACTCTTTCTAGAGAAAAATATGTTTCAAAGGCCTTAAAATGTACATTTCTTTCTTTTTTTTTGAGACAGAATTTTACTCTGTTGCCCTGGTTAGAGTGCAGTGGTGTCATCACAGCTCACTGCAACTTCAAACTCTTGGGCTCAAGTGATCCTCCTGCCTCAGCCTCCCAAGTAGCTGTGACTACAGGCCCACACCACCATGCCCAGCTAATTTTTCTTTTTTTGATAGATATGGGGTCTCACTATTGCTCAGGTTGGTCTTGAACTCCTGCACTCAAGTGATCCTCTTGCCTCAGCCTCCAGAGTAGCTGGGACTACCTACAGGAGTGTGCCACTATGCCTGACTAATTTTTCTATTCTTAGTAGAGATGGCATCTTGCTCTTGCTCAGGCTGGTCTCGGACTCCTGAGCTCAAGAGATCCTCCTACCTCGGCCTCCCAGAGTGCTAGGATTACAGGCGTGAGCCACTGCGCCTGGCCCAAAATGTACATTTCTTTGATCAAGTGATACTACCTTTGGGAATTTAATTTAGTGGCTCCAGTCTGGTTTAAAGCCCAGTATTTGGAACCAGACAAGCCTGGGTATAAATTCTGCCTCTGACCCATACAGCTGTATACGCTGGGTAAGCTGGATCTCTTCCAGATAAAGAATGCACTAAATACATAGTAGCTATTATCATCACTCTTAATAAACACTTACGGGTGTTCCCAAAGAGTCAGCTTCATGGACGTTCATCATAGTGTTGTTTATAGCTATAAAAAAAATTGGAAACCACCTTAATATCCATTAACTGAGGGTCATCTAAAAATTATGATGCATCAGTTGAATAAAATACCATGTAGCTATTAAAAATGTTTAAAAGAGTATTTAATGAAATGGAAAGATATTAATGATACACTATTAGGTGAAAAAACAAGTTATAAAATAGCATATACTATACGATGTTGTTTTATTGTGTTTTTAAAGTTGTATATCATGCATAGAACCAATGCTTAAATGATGTAAAATACAATGAATGTAGTTATTCTCTCTGGAAGAAAGAAAATTGCTTGATTGGTGCTTTATTCTTTGCTTATCCATATTTTCCAAATTTCTTTTGGAAACGACTATGTATCGTTGCATTTATAATACAAAAAATTTCCCCCCAAAACCAGTGTTTTTAATGTGGAGAGGTGGAAGGAGGGACCGGTGAGCTCTGCATAACTCATCCCAGGCAGGCTTCTCCTGCACCTGGGAGGAGGCTGGCTGGCCAGAAGGGAATTTTAGCCACATCATTTCTGTGACCTTCAGGTCACAGCCCCTCCTTGGCACCACCCCATCCCTATCCTAGCCTCCCCAGGGATCTGGGCCTGTAATGTCAGGGAGAGAATTCCCTGACCCTACCCATTGACAGGATGGAAGAACATCCCGGCAGCCGCCTCCATGCCCGAGACCAGACATGCCATGGGGCATCCGACAGGAATGTGGCGGCCGGGGAGAAACAGGCCCTGACCCAACACCCTGGGCCTGTGTGTATTGGCTGCGGTTCACAAAGACGCTGGACTTCAGTCCGGCAGATCGAAAATATTTTTCAGTGGAGCCCCAGTATTTGACTGGAGAAACAATAATATTCCTTCTCTGGATGTCAAACATCCGGATAAACAGAGACTTTTTTTTTTTCCGCCTCCTCTCTTCCCCGAGTGTTACAAAGGATGCTCTGACATAGGGTGTTGGAAGGGACTCACCCAGCCAGGGTGAGGGCCAACTTGAGCCACAAGGAGAGCTTATTTTTAAAAGGAGAGGGAAACGTGTGCCCCATCGCAGGTTTGCTCAAAGGGCCTGGCTTCCTCGGGAGAGACGGTGCGGGACCTGCCTCTCTAGCTTGGACGACTCAGGGCGGTGTGGTGGGCAGACACCCACGCCTGGAGCTCCGGTATCCAAGACCCTCTCTGGCAGGGGGCTGGGCCAGGGCAGGGCTGGGGAAGGGCCCGGCAGGGAGAACGTTCCCCTGCCCAGAGCCGGGTCTGTGGGTGCAGCCAGTCGAGGAGCGTACGGGTCAGGAGTGGAGAGGTGGGTGGAGGGCAGACATCAAATGAAGAACTCCCATTATTTTCATTGAACTGGAACCCAAGGAGTACCAAGCCACAGAAAGCCCATCTCACCCAGCAGATTGGGCTAAACCCAGAGGTTAAATGAAGGCATTCCTAACAAGTCCTCTCCCAAATCTAACACCTTTGGGAGATCCAATGGGGAATTTCTGGGAAAGAAAGGAGAGGGGAGAATGACCCCAAACCCTCAAGTCTCGCAATGCATCATGGAAACCTTCCTAATTCCTTGGGTTCCTCTGAGCACCATCTTAGCCCAGCTCGGTCAGCGACCTCTCGGCTGGGTTTCCTGTCCCCTGCTCGCCGCCTGCCCCCACATCGCGGGCACTGGAGCCCTCCCCTCCTTCCAAAGCTTCATCTTGGGGGCAGCACCGGGGTTCAGACACACTGGCATGTCTTTGCCTCTGGGGGGACACCTTGGCCTTCCCCGTGCCGGTGTCAAACCTCAGCTCTGTAGTGATCGTATCCCCACAGGCACAGCCAGCGCTCAGCAGGCATCTTCCTGCCACAGACGCCCAAAATGAAGACATTAGTATTTTGATTTGACATGGTAAACTTGAGCCTCTTCACCAGAAGTTCTTGGAAAACCTAGAACAGGATCTTCCCTGTTCCCACGGACTGGATCTGGCCCCACCTCTGGCAGGATAGGAAGGTCCTGACGCCTCTGGGCACTCCTTCCCGGCCCTATCGATTCCCCTGTGAAACGTCATTGCCCCCCTGCCGCTCACTCTCCGCCCTCCCTGCCTCTCCTCTGGCTCAGACACCTTCGTCCCTCTGCGGGAGTATTGCCGCCACTGCCTCCCTGCTTCCACTCGGGTCCGCACCAACCCCCTCCATGCACAAGCAGTTCCCCTGCTTAAAACTCTTCCCTGGTCCGCCGCTGCCCTCAAAATACAATCCAGGTTCCTCAACCAATGGCCCTGCCACCTCTCCAGTGCTGGCCGTGCACCCCCAGTCACAGTCCTCTGTCCCACCAGCCCCAGCCACACGAGCCGTCCTCTGTCTCTCTCTGTGCCACCACTTTCTCGCCTCAAGGCTTCCCCCAGTACTGTCACCACGGCCTGGACACCCTCTCAGCCCCAGGCCGGCTGGTTGTCACTCCTTATCCTAGAGGCCCAAGCTTCAGAGAGGCTTCCTCTGACCACGCAAGCCAAGAAAGAGCCTCATGGCATTCTCCTCTTGCCACGCCACTCGCCATACGTTAAAGAGTGTATCTAACTGGGCATTCGCTTGTCCAATATCTGTCTGGACCACTGAGCTCCGTTAGGGCAAAGACGACGTCTGCACTGTTCGTCCCTACGTGGCATCGCCCATGTCATAGAGGCTCAAAAATATTTCCCGAGTGAGTAAGTGAGTAGGTCAACTGTCTTAGTCTGTTTCGTGTTGCAATAACTGAATGCCTGAGGCTGGGTAATTTATAAAGAAAAGACGTTTATTTAGTTCACAATTCTGGTGGCTGGAAAGTCCAAGATGGGCCAGTTGCATCTCGTGAGCGCCCCAGGCTGCTTCCACTCGTGGTTGCGAGTGGAAAGGAAGCTGGTGTTGCAAAGAGACCACATGGCAAGAGAGAGAGAGAGAGAGAGAGAGAGAGACAGACAGACAGACAGACAGACACAGAGAGAGAGACAGAGAGACAGAGAGACAGAGAGAGAGACTGAGGAAACCAGAGTCTTTTTGACAACCTGCTCTCAGGAGAACTAACCAACTCCAGCAAGACTGAGAACTCCCTCTTCTACCCCCAGCATGAATCTGCTCATGAAGGATCCACCCTCCATGACCCAAACCTAGCACTGGGCCCCGCTCCCAACACTGCCACACTGGGGACCGAATTTCAACACAAGTCTCGGTGGGGACAAACCACATCTGAATCGTGCATAAACACAAGAGAGTGGGGCTGCAACAGGGCAAAGGAGACCAGGAGGCAGCTGATTTAATAACCGCCCGGGTCCAACAGTCCGTGATTGGCATCTGGGCTCGACCGCGTTCTAGCTGTGTGACATTGGGCAAGTTGGCCTCACTGGGCCTCAGTTTCCTCGCTATAAATTAAGGATGATAATACTTTCCTCACTAGGTGGTTTTGAAAATTAAAGGTAATGTATTTCAAGAGTCTGACCCAATGCCTGGCACTAAATAGCTCCATTTATTTGTCCTAAAAACACGTATTGAAACACACGTGGGCCGGACCTGAGCTGGGGTCCAGGGGCCACACAGGCCCTGCACTCCAGGAGGAGGCCAGTCAGAGGCTCTCTAAATCGCAGCTATTCATAGTAATAGAACTACTACCAATATTCGTAAACAAAATGTTAGGAAATTCTCTAGCCAGAGGGAACGAGCCAAGCCCCGTGGAAGCCCGCCTGGGAAAACCCAGGAGATGAGAGAAGGGAACACAGTGTGAAGAAAAAATACAGGAGCCAGTGTGTGTTTTACTATAAATTGCCCTTTGATCTTTCCTTCACGGTTGGCTTAGATTTTCCATTTAACTGAATTCAAGAATTCTCTGACGAAAGTCCTCATTCACTGAACGGATGTGTAGGTTGCTTGCAGGAGGGAGAGGGTCAGAGGTGAATGCAACGTGTCCTCTGCCCTCAGGAAGCTTATAGGGGGACAAGACACGCAAAAAATCCTATGACAAGGCAGACCCCAAAGAGACATAGGTGAGGGGCCACGGGGATTCGGAGGTGAGAGCAATAGCGTCGTGGGCATGTGGCCCTGGAGTAGCCTGTAGGACACAGGGCGACATCAGAAGGCGGAGTGCGATACATGAGAGAATGCGGGACATGGAGTTGGACAACCAGTTCCTACGTCTTGGCTTAAAATTGTCCTTAGAAAAGTCACAGCTTCTCTGAAGCTCAGTTTTCTCATCTGTAAAATGGGGTTAATAATAACAATAAGAATAATAAAACCTCTCTGCATTGTGGTTATTTTGTGTGGTCATCACACGCATACACACCCACACACGCACGTGCGTGCCATTGAGGTTTGCTGGGAAATGTCAGAGCCATGGGACTGAGAAACATCTCCTGAGATCTTGCTGGGCTCCCCAGTATCTCGTCCCCGTCACTCCCCTCCCCCTGCAGTGGGGATCCCCAGGCCTGGAACGCGCAAGGTCGGTGATGGAGATGTGACAGTGGGGATGGCAGTCACGCCACATCCTGCCTGGCTCGCTGCTCCACGTCCTTCTTCTTACTCCATCTGGGATGGAAACGACGCTTCTCAAACCCCCAAATTACTCCCGTCCCAGCAGAGGACTTTCAGGAGCCACTGGCTGGACCCAGCATCCGAGCCCAGGGTGGGGGTGGGGGGGCCACCAGCCCAGGCTGCCCGAGATGCTGGTGGGCTGAAGTGGGACAGGGCAGGGCCCGGCCAGCTGTCCACCCAACCCATTTCTGGTTCTGCCCGAGCACCAGCTGGACGACATTCTTACGGTTGGGTGTGGCCTTCCACTCTGGTTCTAATCAATGCAAAGTGGTCCTTTCCAGGCCTGACCAAGAAAACCCTCCCACACTCTTTCTCCTTCTGGTTAACTGAGACAGTGATCTGCAGCATGACTTCGGAAGGCGTCTTGGAGATGGCACGCCTGCCCTCGGCCACAGTCCCTGCACGGCGGCATGGAGAAGGCTGCCCCCACGTTCGTCATGCCTGCGAACACGACTAACTCATGTGCAGAGCAGGGATCCCCTACCTGAGGAGGACCGTGCGGGAAAGGCCAAAAGATCAGCTCCAACTTAGCATCCTAAGGGAATGCAAAATGTTGCGACTAAGGTGTCTAAATATGAAACGCAAGACCTACGGGTATGAATGGAGGGGAGGGTCTGCATCCAGGCAAGGGGAGGTCAGAAATAGAGGGAGGGAGGTCACAGGTGGCTGTTGAAAGGAGAGCCGTCGTGCCCAGCTTATTCTCATGGGTCAAGCTGATTTGAAGGTTGGAGCCAATCGGTGCTCTTGCTGTTGGGTCTGCCCATGACCCAGCCCCTGCCTCAAACCCTGGGCCTGGTAACCGGAACCCATGGCATTCCCTTGGGCCCTTGGTCACGATCAAATCTGATTATTTGGTCTGATGGCCCAACCCTGTTTTACAGAGAAAGAAAATCAGACCCAGGAAAAATGAAGGGGCTAATTCATAAAGTCCGAATTGATCTTTCCACCTGGTCTTGGCCAGGGCACACAGTTTCCAGCAAAATCCTGCCTTTTTAATGCCCTGGCCAGAGCCTCCCCAAAGGGACCGCTTCTCTCCCCCCTCCCTCTCCTCTGGCAAGTTCGGTTTCCAAGCCTGGCCATTGAGAATGAAAAGGAGCTGGTTTCTTCTGGTCCCAAAGAAAAACAAGCTGGTCAATTTTCTGTTCATCCCAAGGCAGCTCCTCACTGCCCTGGAGCCAAGCAGACACTGGCCGGTCTGTGTGCAGGGCTGAGGCTGCAGCACCCACCGGGCGGTAATGACTTCTCGGAGGGAGCTGGCCCCAGCTCAGACCATTCCGGGTGGGGGGAGAGGAAACTGAAGACAAAACTGCGCTGCTTCTCGTAAAGGTCTCCTTCTAAAAATAAAGACAGGGTTAGCCTAGTGAGTGATGCTTGTCTGAGCAGAGCAGTAACAGAGCCATGCAGAGGTTCTTGAGCAAGGCAGCCAAGCTAAGAAAGGAGTGCAAAGCAAGCCTTCTCCTAACAAGATCGCATCCCAACAAGATCACAGCTTTCAGCTCCTGACAAATCTGTCTGGGTAAGGAAGGTTCTGAGAAACTGAAAGCCAGTCTCAAAGCTAGTGATACAATAAGGAGAAATTATTTGGTTTTGTACCCCAAAATTTCATAAGTATGAGCTTCAGGCAAGGCTTGATCCAGTGACTCAAATATGTCACCAAGGATCTAGTTTCTTCATGTCTGTCTTTCTGCTCTCCATGGAATCGTTAGACTGCTAGAATTCGCAAGAAAAAAAATACAAGGTGTCTATTTAAATTTGAATTTTAGATAAATAATAAATAATTTTTAGTATAAGCATGTCTCATACAATATTTGGAACAATCTTATACTAAAAATTATTTGTTATTTATATGAAATTCTAATTTCACAGTGTCTTGTATTTTATCTGATAATCTTATCCTAAGATTAGCACATATTCATTCATTCTCTCTCTCTCTCTCTCTCTCTCTCTCTCTCTCTCTCTCTCTCTCTCTCTCTGTATGCGTTTCATAGAAGAGAGGATAGTTCTTTTCCAAAACCTCACGCAAACACCTTGTTGTATCTCCTTGGCCTGAAATGCTTACTTCTACACCGGTTTCTGTGGCTGGGGAAGAATATGAACTGATTGGCATGCTAAGCAGGCCAGAAGCCTTTTAAGAAAGCAGGAGGAGAATGGATGCTTGGGGCCACCCAATGGATGTACACTACAGGGGACTTTCCAGTGTCAGTCACAGAATCCAAGTGCCTCAAAGCCAGATGGGACCCCAAAGATCACTAAAAATTAGTCCAACCTGTTACATGAAGTTTAACCCTCCTTTTAATATCTCAGTCTTGATGCTCATATCTCTACTGGTAGGGAACACACTTCCTTCCAAAGAGCTCATTCCTTCTTTGGTTGACCCTGACTATTGGAAAGTTCTAGCTGAAATTTTTTTTCTCATATCTTCCACTCATTGGTTCCAATGCTAATAAAAGGGCAGTTTTCTAAACCAACTCCAGACAAATGAGCACCTACCATGCTCTGGGTACTGGGCTACACGCTTTAACTTTGTCCATCTCATTTAATCCTCCCGACACCCTGTGAAATGAGCGAGTCCCTGTTTATGGATACAGAAACTTGGCAGTTAAGCCACTTGCCTCCAAATACACAGCCAGTGGCAGAGCTGGCTTTGAATCCAGACACATCAGTCTGGATCCAAAGACCACCCCGTTGCCCATCACCATGATGACGAACCAACAGCCTTTCCAATGCCTGATGGCAGCGTCCTGGCTCCCTCAATCTCTAGACTGAACATCCCAGGGACCTTCTGTCCCTAAAGTTGGTGCCCCAGATGGAACATGCTGCTCAGAAGTGGTCAGAAAACTAGAGCACAGCCTGGGGTAAAAGAACTGTGCAGGAAGAAAAGAAAGCAGCCCAGAGAGCTTCATACACTAGTCGCTCATCACTTGATTTCATCCACTTGTCAACGCAAGTTGGGTGCCTGGTGTGTGCAGACCCCATGCGAGGCAATGAGGATGCAGAGAGAAAGAACAAGAGTGAGCAAATGAGTGAGGGAATAAGAGAGAGAGAGAGAGAGAGAGAGAGCCAGAGAGAGCCTGAAGCATGAAGGAGCTAATGGCCCCAAAGAGCAAACAGATGTGAAGTTAATAATTACTGTAAAATGGGATGTACATATTTGAATACCAGCATAAATAGGGTGCTGGCCATGGGGCACTCCAGGTGGGAGGAGCAGCCCAGGCAAAGCCCAGAGAGGTGAGATCCAGCACTCAGACAGCAGAGGACGAAAGCAGAACCCAGGTTGCAGGCACCTGGTTAAAAGACTGCAGTGCAGGTGCATCGGTGGGCTATTCTTGCTTCGGTGTCCAATGACAGGCGTAACCTTGCTGGCGGTGCTGCTTCCATGTCCTGACAACATGAAGGACCTTTGCTTCCCAGGGTGCCTCTGTCCTGGGCCTTCCTTCCTGAAACCCCACACTGTATCTGCAGAAAACATACTCTCCATACATTTCAACAAATTGGTGATTCATTCCCACAAAGGAAATGGTTTTTTTGCGTTTGAAAACATCATAAATGAGCAAAGGACACAGGCAGCTCACACAAAAGGAAACATGGTTAGTAAACAGACATGAGAAAACACAGTCGGCCTGGCCGGTAATCAAAGAAATGCAAATTAAAATAACTGAGGCACACATTTCCACCTATTAAATTAACAGCCATAACAAAAAGTTTGAGATAATTATATTCCGTGCTGGTTAGGTCTGGGGGAAAATAGTAGCTCCGACATTGTTGGAAGCAGGATCAGCTCCATGATCTGCAGGGCTCAGTGCAAACTGGAAATGTAGATCTCTTTTCAAAAATGTAGAATTTCAAGATGGCAACAGCATAGCATTAAACCAAACACTAGGCTGTTCTAAGTCTTCGCTGGAGATCTCATAAGTGAACACAAGCTTGTTATGGGAGAGAAGGTGTCCCTTCCTTTAGACAAAGTCCACCCTCACCTAGGGTCAGACCTCATCCCCTCCCACCTGCACAAGGACCTTATTATTCGTTGTCTCCTCTGTGAAATTCACCTTCCTGCTCTTGACTCAAGTTTTCCCATCACATTCAACATACACACAAGTCCTCCTTTCTGGAAAAAAAAAAATACAAAACCAAAGACCCGCCCTCAAACCTTCACCCACCTTCTCCTGCTATCCTGCCGCTCCCCCATCTCAGCCCCAAGTCGGAAAGGGCTGTATAGACATGCCACCCCTGTGTCCTTATTTCTCGTTCATTTCTCCATCCTGCCTGTCTCTCCATCATTACGTCTTGCAAAAGTCACCATGATCTAAATTCATTTGCCAGGACCTCTCGGCAGCATTTGACCCTGGTGACCACTCTCTCCTTCCTGTCTCGCTTTCTTGGCTTCTGTGACATCATGTCCTCCTGCTCTCCCTTCCGCATCTCTTTCCAGCTCCTTGGCCAGCTGTCATCCGCCACCTGGCTCTGAAAGGGGGAGCTCATCACTCACCTGGTCCCGACTCCAGTCACTGCCCACCTGTCCCCCCAGGCAAGCTCACCCATGCCTGCAGCTTTAGTCACTGTCCATATGTTGACCACTCATAAGTTCACGTCTCTGACCTGAATTCTGCTCATAGTTTCAAACCCACAGTCCAACTGCCCACTTGACGGCTCCTCTTGCTTATCTCAAAGACACCTTGAACCCCTTATGGACAAAACCACCCGCATCAGGTCCTCTTCCGTGGCTCCTTATATCTGTGGATGGCACGACCATTCATCTTCTTCCTTATACCAAGAATCTAGGAGTCATCCGTCAGATTCCCTTCTCCTTCTCCTACTCACTACATTTTTTTTTTTTTTTTTTTTTGAGACAGAGTCTCTCTCGCCTGGGGCGAGTGCCATGGCATCAGCCTAGCTCACAGCAACCTCAAACTCCTGGGCTCGAGCAATCCTACTGTCTCAGCCTCCCGAGTAGCTGGGACTACAGGCACGCGCCACCATGCCCGGCTAATTTTTTTCTATATATATATTTTTAGCTGTTCAGTTAATTTCTTTGTATTTTTTTGGTAGAGACGGGGGTCTCGCTCTTGCTCAGGCTGGTCTCGAACTCCTGAGCTCAGGACGATCCGCCCGCCTCGGCCTCCCAGAGTGCTAGGATTACAGGCGTGAGCCACCGCGCCCGGCCCTCACTACATCTTAAATCCACTGCCAAGTCTTGTCAATTTCACCTCCTCAGTATTTCCTACATGCATCCCCTTATCTCTGCCCCACTCTCGTCATCTAAGCTGCTGTCCTTTCACGTGGACCACTGCAATAGTTCTCCACTGGTACCACTCGTCCCTTCTCGAGCTTCCTCGCCCTCCACGCTACAGCCAGAGTGTTTCAAAACACACATCCAGTGCAGTAGGATCCACCGCTCTCAGGATAAAGACTATAACCCTTCACATGGCCTGCAGGCCAGGCCTGGTCTTGCGCCAGCTACTGTGGTCTCCTTCTGGTTCTGTGTACTCTCCCCAAAGGCGTTGGCTCACACTGCTCCCTCTGGCTAGAATCCCGCTGCTTTCCCCTTCGGTCTGGTTAGCTCCTAGTCATTCTTAAGCTCCCAGCACAATCACTTTTTCCTTAGGAAATCCTTCCTTTAACCACCAGGCAAAGTAGGTTCTACCATCAAATACTTTTATAGCTCCATGCCTCTTTCCTTAGTAATACTTAGCATGTTTTTAATTGTATCCATCTGTGTGGCAACTTGATAGAGTCTGTCTCCCCAACTAGATGGCAGGACCTATGAACGTAGATTGCATGTTTTTCCTCACCATTGTAACCCTAACACTTAATCAGTGTCTGGCAAGGAGAAAGTGCTCGATAAATACCTGGTGAATGAATGAATGGAAATACATTTGACAATATATTCCGAGAGCTATAGAAATGTTATGCTTTGATTCAATAATCCAATTTCTAGAAATTTATCCCAAGGAAGTAATCCAAAAGAAAGAAAATGTTATATATCTGAAAATATTAACTACAAACTTTTTTTCTAACAGCAACATTTTTTAAACATAGATGTCTAGCAATAGGGGAAATGCTAAAGAGTGGTAAATCCACAGAGTAAATAACACAGTCATTAAAAATAATTGTGAAGACTAAGTAGCAATATGGAAAACAGATTACAATGTTACAGTTGTTTTTCAAAAGCTGAATGCAAAATTGGATTTTTACAACTATGTAAAAATGTTTTATGCATGCAGACAAGTACCAGATGGGAACAAGGAAAAATAAATGAGTTGATTTGTCCAAAAAGTAGATTATGCTTGAATTTTCCATTTCATTTTGATTTCTCTTGGTGTGGTTATAATATTGTTTTTGCATAAATAATATTGTAATGTAATCTCTGAGTTTCATCTAGCAATAGATTGTATGAATCACCAACGTTAAGCTAAGGAGCTCTGAAAGCACAGCTAGTTACATTTGACTCACTGCTCAGTTGGGTAAAAAGTACCTAATAAATAATGTTATTTTAGAACCACCTTATTAACCACTTTAAAAATAGATCTCATGATAATCATACCCTATGTTGATAATGTTTTATAAACATTCATGTACATGTCTTTGTGTGGACGTTTTTTTTTGTTTCCCTTGGGTAAACACCTAGGAGTAGAATGGCTAGACTGGTAGAATGGTAGATATGTGTTTAACTTTTTAAGTAACTATCAAACTGTTTTCCAAAGTGATTGTACCATTTTACATTCCCACCAACGGCACAGAATGCTAGTGGAATGTAAACATTCCACATTCTAGTCAACACATGATGTGGTCAGTCTTTTTAATTTTATCCAGTCTAATATGTATACATTGTGATTTGGATTTATATTTCTCTAGTGATTAATAATGTCAAGAATTTTTCATATTCTTATTTGATATCTGTACATAATCTTCGATATCTGTATCAAATCTTT
>RJWJ010024801.1:0-24520 GCA_004363605.1 Indri indri | reverse complement strand
AACTGCCAAAGAGTTTTCCAAAATAGTTGTATCCTTACATTCCCACCAGCTGTGTACAGGAGTTCCATTTGCTCTACATCTTCAACTACCTTTGCCTTTATTTTTAAGCCATTCTAATAATTGTTCAGTCTTTAGAAGAGGATTTATTCAGTTGAAAGAAACAGGATGGCAAGGACCTGGTTTTGAAGGAAGCTCTGCAGTGAGGAGGCAGGTGAAGGAAGAAGATTTAATCAGAGGGACAGAGGAGGCTTAGAGAAACACCAAGAAAACAGGTCTCATCCCTCTGAGGTTCAAGGAAAATAAAAAATGAGAAGTCTAGTCAATTGAGCAAAAAAAAAAAACAAAAAAAAAAACAAGAACTGGAGATCTAGTTGAGTTATGGAAAGGACATAGAGGCCAGGTGCAGCAGGTTAATAGGAAGGAATTGTGAATGCTAATTGAGTAGGAACCTAAGATTTTGGAGAAGCAACTGTAGAAATGTCGCTGTGAGGGAGATGAGCAAAATAAGAATGACAGCCAGAGTAATGACGGTCATTTGTACAGACTAGAGATGTACCTGGAGTGAAGAGAAAGTTTGAGACAGCTCTGCAAATAACTGTGTTTGAAAAGACACTTTAATTACAGCATGTTTTTGTCTATGTATACAAAATAAGCTTGCTTATCTGATAATTATCTGGATAAATTGGCATGGGCATCAATGATGAAGTTTTATCTGTTCAAAATATACTTACTAAAGGCCCAATATGTGCCAGAGCCATTTTTATTTTATCCTTTCTGTTTATTTTTTTATTCTAGGTACAAGATCTTTTTTTCTCTACATGAACTTTGAAATTCTTGTTCCTTCCTTTGATCTTTTAACTTCACATATGGATAAATACTCGTAAATTGTAAAGCCAAAGTGTAGGCAGGGTCTTGGTTTATCCCGATAAGAAAATAAAGAGCTTTTCTTTTTGTACTAGCCCTTTTGTTTGCTGTCTCCATAACATTTTACAGCTCTCTAACCTTCCCATCTCTTATCATTTGGAGACACAAGAGTCTTGTAAGTGCTTTCAAGATGTCTGTGCTTGTAAAAAGTGCTCAGCTGCTGCATAGTTACTCGTTTATGTCGCATAGAACTAAGATCATAAAATCCAAACATTACTGATTAATCCGGAGACTCCTGCCGTATCACTTTGAATGAATGCATTGTTTTGCACAATGACATGACCAGCATCAGAAGGGAATTACTTCATTCATTCAATGCTTATTGATCATTTGCCATATGTAAGGCACCGGGCTAGATTTGTGGAGGAAACAGAGAATGTCATCTTTAACATGCTAAGAGTGATTTTATTTTTTGTCCACTATGATACATAGAGTATTTGTATTCACAGAAAATTTCCAGTGAATTTAAATTTTGTCATACGTGAGATTCATTTCTTCTGACTTTCACAGAGAAAGCTCACATTTATTGAACATCTAGTATATGCCAAGAAATCACCAGTGTGGAAGGTCTGACAGGGAAAAATAAGATTCAAGATAGTCTCAAATGTCTTCCCAACTGTGACCATTAAAGAAAATTATCAAAACCTATTTTTAAGAAATCTGGTGCTTGTAAGATGCTAACTTCGTCGATTTTGAAACCAGTCACAGAGAGAGAGAGCAGAACAGTGCTAAGCTGGCTCTGTTCGGGAGGCAGAGAGCGCGAAGAAGCATGTGCGCCTGTGCCCCTTGATGCATTGTGAGATAGGGTCAGACATCCTGTGCCATGCAGCACGCAGAGCACATAAGCAGTCCAATCAGTTTGTTAATGTAATAGTTTCTTAATTTCGTGGGCTAGTTAAAGTGAAGGTGAACCTTGCATAGAGACAGGTTAGTCTAAATAGCCCATCATAGTCCTTGCACTCTGACAATACCCTTTAAAGAAGGAATATGGGGAATTGAAGATGATGCAAAGGTCAGAGTGATACACTGGCAGCTAGGAAGAGTTAAGTTTTTGTATTATAATTACTTCATCAAGAGAAGGAGAACTTAAGGATATTTTCAAAGTTGAATATTATCAGACAACAGGCAGGTTCAAACAGTGGTCCAACTGGGATGTATATAAAAAGAGGACTCCACATATAAATGTTGAATGTTTTCAGTACTAAAATATATTCATAGTTGTATACAGTTTTGTATTTGTAATATTTTTAAAAATCTATTCCAGTGTGTATTGAAAAATCAGATTTTCAGAGGTGGCTTAAGGAACTAATTCTGCCCCCTCACTGCCGAGAAGTGGACCTGGAGGTGTCAGCTCACCATCTGTTATGTAATGAGTTAGTGATTTATCAACATGCTTGAAAGACTTGAGCCCTCCTCAGTAAATATAACTTCTTGTGACCACCCAGCATCCTTCGCCATTTGGTTTGTGTTTCCACTCTGCTACTATGTGTCTGTCTTAAGTAAGAAAGTATTTATATTGTGATTTAGCACAGTTTGAGTCACATTTTTACATTCGTTCTGTAATAATCAATTACTTCAATATAAATAATCAAGTAAGAGTTTGGAATTTAGAGTTTCAGTAATAAAACTATTAAATAAAATTCAGTCTATCAGATGGTTTATAAGAGATGCAATAGAAAGTATCAAGACATTTACATGTCTTGAAAAATGTCATGAAAAATACTAATCATGTAGATGGTAGTTATACTGGAGGGGAGTCTTGATCCAGGAAATTCATTCATAGCTCCAAGCTTATTTAATGTTAGTGTGAACTAACGAAGGAGTTTGTTAACTATAAAATGTCACAACGAGAAGATAAGAGTTAGCATCAGAAAATTGATTTCAGTGATGCCTATTAAAATTGTACCTGTAGGTGCCTAGGTTTTGTAGAACTGCTTAGGGTTCATTTTAATGAATTTTGATTATTTTTAAAATTGCACTTGGATCAAAATCACATATAAGCGAATTTCCTACCAACATTTTCACACACTTGGAGCCTATAAGTGTACTACCAGATTGTCTAATTTGGGGGCAGATCACAGACTCTTTTACCATCTCTGCTCGTGTGTTTAAACTTCCCGTAAATGTGATTCCTAAGGTGGTAAATGTAGAAATTTAGCCCAATGCCTGTAATGCAGTAAAACTTCAATAAATGGTAGCTGTGACTGCTTCCCGTTATCACTCTTTTTATTATATGCCATTGGTTAGAAAGGTTGTCACTTTGTACTAGTTCTTTTCAAATTCGTGTCTGCAGATGTCCACTCACATAAAATTGCACAGTTGAGTACATTACTAGAGCACACATGTGCCAGACTCAATTAAACGTCAGGCAGAGCAAGGCACATGTGTTCAGCATGTGCCCTCACCACAACCTAGTAGTCACTTGTATGATGACAAATGAATGTTTAGCTTGTGCAGCTGCAGTAATGTATAATAAATCATTTTGGTTCTAATTTTCTAACATTTGTAATAACGATAACGTATACTTTTGTCAGACATTGTTATTAATTAGTTAACTTTGAAACAAAAATTTTCAAGCTTTTTTCCAAGCTTCTGGGTCATTGTTTTATTATTAAAGGTATGACATTTGTATCGTTTGGTATATAGATCTTAAGTGTACAGCTCAATAGATTTTTACATATGAATATACCCATGTGACCCTCATAGAGATCAAGATATAGGCTATTTTGAGCACTTGGAAGGTTCCCCGATAGCCTTCCACTCAGTAATAATCTAGATTATTTTAGTACTTCTCCACCTTGTGATAATCTGGATTATTCTAATGGAAGAGGATTCTGAGATTACAAAATGGCCTATTAAATATTCTTACTATTTTTAGCTGTGAATTTCAGTGGATCTAGATTCTTTTATACTCTCTAATTGAAACAGAATACAAGATAAATTGGATGCTGCCACCTATATTACGAAAACTAAGATTTTAGTACTTATCAAAACACATCATTTATATTCATTTCATAATTATTAAGGATTTTCATTCATAAAATAATATAACTAGTTATTCCTTTGATTGTTTTTATACTTTGGGATTCTGTGTACAATTTCATGATAAAAAGTCTTCTCCTTCTAGGACTAGCGGTTTTTCTCTAAGATGTGGCTACTCGGTGGTGGGGTTAGAAATCACTGGTGTGTTGGATTAAATGAGAGGAAAGAATGGAGTTGCAGCTAATTTGTGGGGGTGTCATTTAACCTGCTGTCTGTGCCATAGCTGTAGTGAGTGACCTTCATAATCTGGGCTTGTTTACATCTCTTGGCCTGTGTCTGTGTGACTATATGAACATGGAAACTACATGTCTATGAACACGGTGGGCGGGGGGGAGCAATGGAAAAGAGCTGATTTAGATCAGTGGTTTGCCATATTTAGTACATTCCCCCAACCAAGATTGCATGTTGTAAGGAATCATTTGCTGTTTTTATTTCAGTAGATTTAGAGGGCACAAATGTTTTTGTTACATGGGTGAATTTTATAATGCTGAAGTCAGGGCTTTTAGTATACCCATCCCCAGAATAGTGTACGTTGTACTCAATAGGTAGATTTTTATCCCTTACCTCCTCCCCCACTGCCTCCCCGCTTCTTAGTTTTCAGTGTCTCTTAACACCACTTTATGACCACTTATACCCATCTTTTAGATCCTATTTATAAATGAGAACACGTAGTATTTGTTTTTTCATTCCCAAGATACTTCACTTTGGATAATGGTCTCCAGTTCTGTCCAAGTTGCTGCAAAAGACATTATTTCATTCCTTTTTATGGCTGAGTAGTACTCCGTGGTGTATCTATGTGTCACATTTTCTCTGTCCACTCATCAATTGATGGGCATTTAGGTTGATTCCCTATCGTTGCAATGGTGAATCGTGCCATGATAAACATTCAGGTACAAGTGTCTTTTTTATAAAATGACTTCTTTCCTTTGGATAGATACCCACTAGTGGGATTGCTGGATCGAATGGTTAAGGAATCATTTTTAGTACTACTCTTGCATGATGCCAGTGAACCAGACTCCTATTTTGATGATGGAATGCTGTGGCCCACAAGCCTCGTAATTCCTGACCAATAGCTATTATGTTTGATCTGATAACAGGGCTGAATTTTGTATTTCTTTGCTTATTCCTTTTTCCATTTCCAGAGAAATTTCAGGATAATTTATATAAATGTATCCAGTATAATATAATTGAAAAAGATAACAACTAAGCAAACAAATCAAAGAACAGGGAAAAATAATGCAAGACCAGTTGGATAAAGTAGGGAAATGTTAATATTTAGATATGCAGAACACAGGTTCTATGTAATAAATAGAGGCTAGTGTCACCCATACATACCTAAAATTAACATTTCTAAGGTTTTACTGTAGGAGAATATCCACAAAATATATCCCTAAAGAAGACAATGAATTTTTTTGATTTAACAGCTTATTTTGAATGATAAAAAGTTAATGTGGCAGAAAAAAATGACAATTCAAAGAGAAAATTGTGTTGAAATTCTGCTATAATATCATTTATTTTGTAAAAATGCTCTAATTTGAACTATATCATTAAATAATACTACAATAATAAATTGTAGCTTTTTCTACATGTGAATAGACACAACAGTATACACTCATATTAATAAAATCTAGTAAAAATTTTTACTCTGGCATTATAAAAAATGTGAAAGTGTGAATTACATATACCTACTCTAATTTCTATCATATTTTGTGTCTGTTTAATTTTCAGATAAACACAAAAAAAGTGAAAGCAGCTGTTTTAGGGATCTTGGAAAGAATGAAAATAAATTCTTTTAAAGTTTATTTCTGACGAATTTGAAATGCAGAACACATTTTTCAAGCGGCAGTTCCTTCTTTTCATCAAAAACATCAAAATCACACTAGAAAAATTTTTCATCCAAGACAATGTATTATTTTTATTGCCTGTATGAACAGGAGAGACTTTGATGGAAGAGAGTGTGTGGACGCCCAGGGCTGGGAGTCCTGATTCCTGAATTTGAATTCCACCTCTTTGCTGGGTTGGCTCTGTTTGCAGGTCAACCAGGCTCAGCACCTACATCTGCAAAATGGAGCTAAAGATTATTTGCTCCTTCCTTGCCGTTAGACTGTGAGGAAGAATGCAACAGTATTAGCTGGAAAGCTTTTCAGTTTTTTAGTAAAATTGGTCCTAAGTGCACTGGCATTTCATGAAAATTTTTTAAGTGTGCTTTCTATGTGGTATTTGACCTCAGAACCATGCCCAACACTACATTCAGCAGACAGAATGCAACATAAAATCATATGCATCTCTATAACTTGGTTTTGAGTTGCACCCTAGAGAGATTAGCTTTTATTGCTACAAAATTATGTCACCATGGATCACTTCACAAAATATTTGATGGAAGGATTAACTTGCATTCCAGTCACAAAACAGTGCAATTTTAAAAAGAAAGTACAAAAATAAAATTGTAACTAATATATTGGCCAGAGCAAACTGATGTAGGTTTTCACTTACATTCTAAAACTTTAAATTGGATATGTATAAAGAAAAGTTTGAGCAATCAATGAAAGTCAAGCATTGCTTATAAAACTCAGAAACAAAAATATTTAAAATCTATTTATGTAAGCTACTATGAGTTGCTGAATTGTTTTTAGCTTAGGACACACAATTTGAAAGCTAGGTACTGTTATGTAAACAGTGAATTGGAAAGAAGGGAAGAAAATAATGTGTGCTGGGTGGTGATTATGCACCAGGCACAGCACATACATCCCTTATCCGTTTTTGTCCCCACAACTCTATATAAAGTAGGTATTGATATTCCCACTTCAGAGACAAGGAACCTAGAGTTGAACAAATTCAGGAAGCTTGTGCAAGATCAGAGATAGTGTATTTTATGACTAGGGTCCAAACCTAGCTCCGTCTGACTCTGAAGCTTTTCTTCTTTCCGTTACACTCTGGAAGAACGCAGAAGTTCTTCATCCTTGCGTGGCGGCTCTATCACCTGGAGTAAATTGTGTATAGTTAGTCCTCCGTCGGGACTGAGGTTGGAATGGACCAGACAGTAGACAATCAGACTAGAAGATGAAATATGTTGAAAATTGGCACTTACTTCTGTCTGACCCGTGCTATGTTGATTCCCAAAAAGTTCCAGAAATCCTTGGGGTGCTCAGTTTTCAGAATTCAGATATATTAATATTAATTAAGGCCTCTGTTCCTGCTGCAGGACTTCTGTGAGGACCAGATAGTATGTGAGAAGGTGTTTTTTGACTGTAAAGTACTGCACACATGCAGGGCGTCACCATGACCCAGCAGTCATAGCCTGACTTCCAGACCAGTGGTTGAAAATATTTGTAGAAAGAGCTGTGCAGAGCCTCCGTTTACAGGATATGATTTATGGAACTGTTGTGTGTTATCAAGACTGTTTATGTTCTTAACTCATCACAGGAAAATGAAAAGTCATCCTCAATAGCTTTGAGTTTTATTAATGACTCTAACTGTTAAAATTCGAAGAAAATGCAGTCTTAATAGCTTTCAGAAATAGCAACAAACTATTTTGAAATGTACACAAAGTGTGAAATTTTCTTTAGAATTAACTCAGCAGAATTTGCTGAGACTTACATGTATACTGTGGACTAAAAAGGCATGAAAACGAGTCACTTTTCACTAGAGTCTGACTTTTGTTTGTATCATAATTAGCAAAACGTGTGGGTGCAAGCTTCACACTTTATAAGAAAATTAATTGCAGAGGAGTCTCATTTGTCTAGCTTGTTACTTAATTTAAATTGAGTACAAAAAACTGAAATGTTCTGAAACAAAAAGGCAAAATGAGAAAAGCAATTTAATGGAAGGAACAAAATCTTTTTTAAAAAGAATAAGAAAGCAGGCATCTAGACAAAGGGAGCATGAGGTATGTTTGAGGCGAGAGCACAAAGGTGGTTTCTGCATGCCCAGTGTAGACCTATCCTTTACAGAACTGCTCTGGGCCATGGCTGTGAACCACCCTGTATTACTGAACCCAACCTTTTGGTCCTAAAGCACATCCGCCTACACATGCATTTGGAATGTGGGTATATCTTTTTTCTATAGGCCACCATTTTGTCTCTTCACTGATTCCCTGAATGACAGAAAGAATACAAAGAAAGCAGCAAAAAGACCCTCATAAAGAGATGAAGCATGTGGGTTGACCTAGAGCAAACTCCTTGAACGCCCTGCCATAACTTCTAGCTCAGTTGCTCTAAAACTGATTCGAATTCAGTTTAGTTATATATGAGTTCCAAAGAGAAATATAATTGTCTGCATTTGCCAAATTCTCCGCCCCCCCGCCCTTTTTTTTTTTGAGACAGGGTCTTGCCCTGTCACCCTGGCTGGAATGCAATGGTACCATCATAGTTCACTGCACCCTCTAGCTCCTGGGCTTAAGTGATTCTCCTGCCTCAGCCTCCTGAGTAGCTGGGACTAGAGGTGTGCACCACCACATTGGCTAATTTCTTTTACCTTTTGTAGAGACTGGGTCTCACTGTTGCCCAGGCTGGTCTCGAACTCTTGGCCTCAAGCAGTCCTCCCAAAGTGATAAGATTACAAGCATGAGCCACTGTGCTGGCTCTATGATGATCCTTTTAACTGGGAGAATGTATTATGAAAGCCAGTAGATGAACAACATACTAAAATTTTGCATATTGAAAGTAAGTTAAATAGGGAAAGAATTAGTCAAAGAAGAGTACCTTATTGAGCAAGGAGACTTAGTATTAATAATGATTTTCATTAAAGAAAACATATGTGGACTAATCCAGGAGGACTTACATGTCAGTTGCCGTGGTCTCTGCTGTCGAGATCATTTCTCCTCAGGTTCCTCTTGCCCTTCCTGCCCCTCTCTTTTACCTGACTTCCCTTTAGATTTGCCGTTGTTTGGTTATTTCTACCTCCTGCAAACTAGAAATTTTAAAGTTGCCACAGCAATCATGATAGCTCTTGTGATAAAGAAAATGTACTATGTATATTCTTTTATTTTTTTTTTGCTGAAAACATTTTCCATGATCCATTTTATTAAGTAGGCTCCCAGTTAAATCACTGTGTCTTTGAGAACAGAAGCGGTTGCTCTGCTGCCCAGTGTGTGTGCTCTGGAGCCAAATACTTGGGTTCAAATCCCAGAACTGCCATGTACTGGCTCTGTGATCTTGGTAAGTTACTTAATTTCTCTATGGTGCAGTTTCTTTGCTTGTTTTTCATCTTTAAAATATGTAAAGTACTTGGCCAGGCACAATGGCTCACGCCTGTAATCTTAGCACTTTGGGAGGCCTAGGCAGGAGGATTACTTAAGGCCAGGAGTTCAAAACCAGCAAGACCCCGTCTCGATAAAAAATAGAAAAATTAGCCAGGTGTGGTGGCATGTGCCTGTAGTCCCAGCTACTTGGGAGGCTGAGGCAGGAGGATCCCTTGAGCCCAGGAGTTTGAGGTTGCAATGAGCTATGATGACATCACTACACTCTAGCCCGGGCAACAGAGCAAGACCTTATCTCAAAAAAAAAAAAAAAAAAAAAAAAGTAAAATACCTGAATCATATTGATGTTGAGATAAAATGAAAGAATATTGGTAAAGTGCTTTAGCAGAGAACAGGGTAAATAATAAGTATTCAAGAAATATTCACTTAAAAATTAATTTACTGATTATTTAATTAATAGTTGGATAAAATATTTATTGAGGACCAGTTTTGTGAAAGGGACTGTATTTTACCCGGGAGAGAACACAGCTTAGATATCCACATTAGAATACAAATCTGCTTCTTTCACTAACTATTATTAATACATGGCCTTAGACAAGCTATATAACTTCTTAGAACTTGTTTCATCATTCATAAAATGGGTTGTTTTCAGGGTTATCACATGGTTGTTTTAGGTGTTAAATAAATTAGCCCTATATTTGTTATAGATGTTATAATTTACATTCTTCATGAGTGAAAATTAGAAAGATAACACTTATGAATTTATACAAGAAGAAATTATCGAAAGCACAAAATCATAAATGAAACACATACTCTGACAATATAATGTATCCTGTCTGTTTAGAGGCGATGAGAGTTGAAAAATCACTCCTGCCTGAGGTGATCAAAGGGGGCTTCTTTATTGAGGTGGGACTTGTTCTGTGATTTGTAAGATAGCTAGGATTTATATGTCAGAGGCAGAAAAAAAGCATTTCTGGTGGATGAAGTGGTGTAAGCTGAAGCCCTAAAATAGCAAAAAAAAAAAAAAAAAAAAAAAAAAAAAATGGAAAAAATCAAACCTAGAGGAAAAGGGTTATAGAGAAGTGATGTGAAATAGTCCTAGTAGGTTAGGGACAGAACATAAGGGTCTTTAGTGTCATGTTAAGGAGTTAAGGGTTTATCGTGTAGACATTGAGGACCCCCTTGATGGTTATTGAGCTAGGGTTGATATAATGAGAGAAGTTTTAGGGTTCTTAGTTGCTGATAACAATTCACCCTAACAATTTATAATAAGGGAGTTATTAAATGTTAATATGCCAACACAGCAGCCAGAGGGCACTTCTAGCAAAACACCTCAACCACTCCCTGGCCACTAGTTGTACCTCAAATTGAAACTGGATGCTGGAATCTCCTCCCAGGTACAACAGAAAGGATTATGTCTCTGCTGTCCTGCTTGCCAAAGACCCCGTCGCTCTGCACAGAGCTGCTCCTGACAAGGCTCCTATCTGCCTTGCTTTGGCTTGGTGGAAACTAGTGCACACACAGACTGTTAGTTGCAAGGGACTCTGGGAAATGTAGTTTTTAGCTTTCTAGGCTCTCCTCTTAAGGACATCAAAAAAAACAAGGGGGCTGGAAAGGACGCTGAGTGAAGCCAACTTCCAGTGTTTGCCCAGATGGTTAGTGCTGTGTCAGACAGATTGGCAGGAACAGAGATGGAGGCCTGGCATCCAGTGAGATAATAACCACCTCACTTAGAGGGATTGCAATGGCAATAGAAAATAAGGGCGGTTGAGACATTTCAGACGATAAATCACCAAGTGTTATTGACTGTGAGGGATTAGAGAGAAGTCAACAGTAGTTACATGGCTCTGAAGTCTGGTCCCTTGGAAAATATTCATTTTACTAACTGAAACGTGGTGGTGGAGAATTGGTAATAGAGGGAAGATAAATTCGGTTTTAGGTATATTGAGTTTGTACTGACAGCAGGGTATCCAAGCGCACATAGCGAGTAAGGAGATGGAAATGCAGAATTAGAATTTGGACAAGGTTAGAGCAGAAGGTATAACTTCGGGAGACACCAGCATGCTGTCCCTTAAGGAATGCCTATGGGGACAGGGGGAGCAGAGGGAAAGAAGGAGCTGATGGGGGAGATGAGGAGGTGTCCCTCAGAGCTGCTGGAGTGGGGGGCACAGGCTAGCACAGAGACACGGAAGGGCGCCAAGAAAAGTATACCTTTCAGGTCTGGGGTGTAGAGCCAAAGTAGGCCACCCGCTGCAGAAGGTAAGCTGTAAAAGAAGCAACAGGGATTGTGACTTTTTTCCTTCTCCTTTTAATGTAAAAGGAAGCCTGTTCTGTATATTCTGAAGGCCAAGGAAAAAACTTAGTGTGATTTAAATCATGCATTTCTTGTCTGAAATAAAAATGTTAATATGAGTTTTAAAAATGCCGTTGGGATTCTAAGTGAATTCAGCAGTGTTCTGTGCACTTGTTACCTTGGAGGTGGTTTGGAATGAGCATGCATATGTAATACATACAGAAATTTCACATTATAGCCCTGTGTAAGGATGTGTCTGTGTTAGACCTGTGTCTGGTTTACAAAGCAAAGCACATTAAAGTTCATGAAGATGGTAAAATTTTATAAAAGATACTAGGGAGAACAAGATGGCATGATTTGAGTTTAATATTGTGCAAATATATTCCCAGATTGCATACTTGTGTGTTAATTCATGGTCAAGGTAGAAAGGTAGGGTATATACTGTATACAAGCATCATGAGACTGTACTGGCATTCCACAGTAATTCACATCAGTAAAAGAAATATTATTGTTTCTTTTTCTTTTTTTAAGAGACAGGGTCTCACTCTGTCACCCAGGATAGAGTATGGAGTGCAGTGGCATGATCATAGCTCACTACACTACAGCCTCGAACTCCTGAGCTCAGGGGATCCTCCCACCTCAGGCTCCCCAGTAGCTGGGACTACAGGTGCACCACCACCATGCCCAGCTAATTATTTTTTATTTTATAGAGTCAGGGTTTCACTCTTGCTCAGGCTGGTCTCAAACTCCTGCCCACAAGCGACCCTCCTGCCTCGACTTCCCAAAGTGCCGGGATTACAAGCACGAGCCACTGTGCCCAGCCTAAAGGAGAATATTCTTTTTAAAAAAATTTGTGCGAATACATAACATTTGTACATATTTATGGCATACATGTAATATTTTGACACATATATACAATGTGTAATGATCAAATCAGAGTATTTCAGATATCCATCACCTCAAACACTTTTAATTTCTTTGTGTTGGTAACATTCCAAATCTCTTATAGCTGTATTGAAATATACAATAAATTATTGTTAACTGTAGTCACCCTACCGTGCTATCGAACACTGGAATTTATTCCTTCTATCTGACTGCATGTTAGTACCTATTAACCAACCTCTCTTCCTGCCCGCCGACACCCTTCCCAGCCTCCAGGGACTATCATTCTACTCTTACCTCCATGAGATCATCCTTTTAGTTCCCACATATGAGTGAGAACATGCAGTATTTGGCTTGTTCTACCTGGCTTATTTCACTTAATATAATAATCTCCAGGTTCAGTCATGTTGCTGCAAATAACAGGATTTCATTCTTTTTTATGGTTGTAAATATTCTATTTTTTTAAGCCCTTCACCCCTTACATTGGTCATGCTGTTTCCTAAAAAAGCTGTAATTTAATCCATCCGTAATTTGCTTTGCATGGTGTGAATAATTCAAATGGGAGCAGGCCTGTGTGTAGCATGATGATACATATATGAAAGGAAGGGAATTTCAGGGTCTCTGCCTTTTTTACACCAGCCTGCACACAGAATACAGTCCAACTCTTTGTCTTGTTTAACCCTGTCCAGATTGATGACGCTTTTGTAAACACAGGCCACAATTAGGGCACAGCTTGACAAATTAGAGCCGCAGACACAGTAAACTTTTTTTCTTCTTTTAATACTAATGCTTAGATTGAAAGAGTGAACTTTCTTGACTTCCATGTCAGCCACTCATGTGATACACAATCAACACCAAATTTGAAAACATACAGATTCAAAATAAAGAGAAACCGAAGTCACTTTACAACCACTGGGTCATATTTCCCAATCAGCAATTTGTGGGGTCAGTTTAACATTATGTTTCTAAAATATTGCATACTCTGGGATTCTTACAGAATGCAGTCTACTACAGCTACAGTGATTTAAGTTTGTCTTGCTATTTAGCAGCTTGTTGCGATACTCTGGTTATTTTTTATTCTAAAAATTAAGCATTTAAATGTCTCTTCATGATGCATTTCCCCAGTTATATGCAAATTGGGAGCTGGCTTTTTTGAAATAGTGTTTATTGTAGTTGCTTAGCATTTAGTCTGTCAGTACCAAGAGAATCCTCTTACTAACTATTGCCCTTATTTCAGGGGACAGTTAGGCACAGATACATGGGGCAGCCATGGGCAAACATCACCACTATAATATGGGGACTCCAGTAGGTAAGGACAAGACATCAAGCTGAGATTTGTCTAGAACATGCTGTGCTCCAGGCATTGTTCTGAATGCAAGGCTATAATTATCTCCACTATGAAAATAGGGAAAGCATGGCCTGGAACAGTGGTGGGGAACCTTTTCATGCTGGAAGGCCACATTAATTTAGCTGTAATCAAATAAGGCCACATTCAAGAAACTTCAGTTAGATACACTTAAAAATGTACATTACTTTGTGAAAATCTAACTACTATGTACTTAATAATTTCACATATTTGTTAATTTTAAAGTTAACTAACCTTTTAATGACTTCGTTGTGTCTGCTTTTTGTTGGAAAGCATTTGAATATTTGATTGCAGCATGGAGGTCCACAGTTTCATTTGATCCTCTAGATGTGTATCAGTCATTTGTGACCTTAAGTGCATCTTGATTTGGGTTAGGTAGAGGAATGTAGATTTGCAGTAATAAGTGGTTGAAAAGCAAGAAAGCGTTTTTCGGGCATGTTGCCAAGGCGTAGGTATTCTGCATTTTTCCATATTTTAATTGTATCTTTCTTAGCATCAGACAATGACTTTAAAATGTCATCTGCTGAGAGCTCAATCAATTCCATCTGTAGTTCTTTAGGTGCCTTGCTAATATCAACTCGGGGAGGCTGAAATGCTAATTTGAGTGTGATGTCATGATTCTCAAAGTCAGTGAACCTGACATTGTATTCTCCAATGAAGAGGTCTATAACAGCTGTGTATTCTTCAGATAATTTACATATATCATCCTGCTCATCAATGACATGTGCTGAGGAAAATGTTCATCTGATATTTCCTTTTGAAGAAGTGTTTTGGAAAAAGATAGCTTTTTTTCAGAACATTTGGATTTTTTTGCCACATGTCATATATAGACTTGATTTTACCTTGCAAAGAAATATTCAAGTGGTTTTGATTTGACATATCACACAGAAATGCTGCATTCCTATAGAAATCTTCTTTCAATAATTTACATTGTTCATTCCGTTCTTCATAAAATTTCGCTGTCTGTTCTTACAGAGATAAAATTTTGGCTAACACCTATCTCTGTGATAGCCAGCACACTTTTTAGATGATACAGCAAATCCAGTCTAAATACCACATCCTTCAACTTTAGCATGTTACAAAACTGAGGATGCCCTGTTGCGTTTGCACAAATATAGTTAACAATACTTGTTGCAAAGCGTCACTTAAAATGGTATCTTTCGCACAGAGATTTTGCTGATGCAAGAAACAATGAAAAGGAATGAAAATATCTGGATCTGTTAATACTTTATCCGTACAATAAAGTATTCATGTTCTCCTGTTGTGGAAGGTGCACTGTCTGTACCTGCACTCACTAAATTTACCAAATTCAGTCCAACTTCATGACATTTATCTTGAAAATTGTTGAAGATATCTATTCCTGGTGTTCTGTTTGCAAGAGTGCCCAGAGTGAATAACTCTTTGTAGCAAAAGAAATCTTCTGTAATGACCCGAATGAAGTATAAAACCTGCACCAAGTCAGTAGTATCGGTTGATTCATCCAAAGTGATTGAATAATGTGTATTTTCCTCTTGAAGTATTGCATGAAGTTGTTGTTAAGTTGAAGGCTAATTCATGCTGCTGATCACTTCTGGTTCTCCTTGAAAGAGGCTGTTGTTTGTACTTTGAAACATTGTCAGGGTCTAAGCATCCTACAACTTGGACAGTTTCTTTCACAGTTTCTACATCACTGAATGGCTTCCCTTTTTTCCCTGAGTAAATAAGATGCTTTATAAGTTGCTTCAGTAGCATTATTTCCAGGTCTTATTCCTGCTTGAAAGAATTGTCTTTGCTTTTACTTTTCATCTTTTAATTTCTTCAATATAACCTTTCCACCCCTCCCTCTACTTTAAAATGTTTGTGGTCCTTAGGAGTGTTATAATGCTGATGAGCATTGAATTTCTTTAATGTTGATATTGCAGTATCACAAAGCAAGCAAATCATCTTATCTTTAGCAGAAACAAGATAATATTGCAATTCTCAAACCTTATTAAAAAATATGTTTTCTACCTTCAGCATTCTTTTAGTCTTCTTTGACGTGATGGGTTGTTAAGCAGACAGAATTAAAAAATACTGTCAAGCTATGTGACTATTCACAAATTCCACTTCAAATAGAAACATAGTGCACCATTGTCAAAAGCTGATAACAGACTGGTAACCCCCATAAACTCTGGCCAACCAGCCTCATGTGGTAGTGGGCGCCAATCATGTGGGGGAATTTAGAACTAAATCATGAGCGTAGCAGCCGTCAATTTAGCCCTTATGGCTTACTAATGTTCTAATTGTGTCGGTCAATCTGGGAAGATTATTTCGTTGAAACTTATTTTATTCTTTGGAATTTTAAATACATTCATTTTAAAAATATAAAAGATGAACAAAAATGTCTTAATGAAAATAAAAGGATTTGTTCTGTAAAATTTGGATTTAGTCAAAAGGCTGCACTTAAGAACCTAGAAGGCCACATGTGGCCTTAAGGCTGCAGGTTCCCCTCCCCTGGCCAAGATTAGATTTCTCACCTATCGACACACAACGTGTAAGTGTTGAACGTGGCTTTAAACCCAGGCAGTCTGATCCAGGGCCTGTACTCTTAACCATGTACTACATAGCCCTTCCATGAAGTTTCTGTGATGTTTTAATTCTTTAGCCTAGAAAGTCTTTCATGACGGGAGCAATATTTTATGCATTTATATGTCACTAGTGTCTATCACTATGCCTGGAAAACAGTAGAAACTAAGAAAATGTGTTGATTCATTAATTATTATTTTTTAATATTGAATTGTAATTTTACCCTGTGTATAATTAGCTACATTGTGTTGTTTCTTTCTCAGATTCTTATGGCAGGAATTAAAGAGTGAAAACATTAATTGGTTCTATTATAAAATTGTGACATTTCTGTTTTACTGTTTGGAATATGCAGTTATGTAGACCTGTGCTTTGTGTGTTGTTGTTTCCTGTGTGTATGAAATTTTTATTCTATTTGATTCTAGGTTGATTCTTCTTATTTTTGCAGATACATCACAAACTCTGTGGAAACACTTGCTTTCTTTTTTTTTTTCAAAGCAAAAGTAAAGCTAAATAATAAAGATGCATTTGTGGGTAATTTCCAGATCCAGCCTATTTTGCATAACATCTGTATTTAATCAGGGACTACAAATTTAAGCAAACTGCTCTAATCATATTTTGTAAATTCAGTTTTTCTTGATTATTTAAAAGAGGGTATCAGGATTGGTAGATTTAAATATGAATTAATTCTATTTTATGGCCATTCATCCTTCTACATTTTCTAATAACAATGATTGAGGGAGAATAGGTCCAACAAAAAATTTACAGAAATTTTAGTACTAGCATACCTCGGAAAGATTGCAGGTTCAGTTCCGGATCACCGCAATAAAGCAAATATTGCAATAAAAGGAATCACATGAATTTTTTGGTTTCCCAGTTGCATATAAAAGTTATGTTTAGGCCAGGCGCGGTGGCTCATGCTTGTAATCCTAGCACTCTGGGAGGCCGAGGCAGGCGGATCGTTCTGAGCTCAAGAGTTCGAGACCAGCCTGAGCAAGAACGAGACCCCATCTCTACCAAAAATAGAAAGAAATTAATTGGACAGCTAAAAATATATATAGAAAAAAAAACTAGCCGGGCATGGTGGCACATGCCTGTAGTCCCAGCTACTCGGGAGGCTGAGGCAGTAGGATTGCTTGAGCCCAGGAGTTTGAGGTTGCTGTGAGCTAAGCTGACGCCATGGCACTCGCCCCAGGCAAGAGAGTGAGACTCTGTCTCAAAAAAAAAAAAAAAAAAAAAGTTATGTTTACATAAAAGTTATGTATTGTAGCTCGTTAATTGTGCAGCAGTATTATATCTAAAAAATAATTTACATACTTTAATTTTAAAATACTGCTAAGAAATGAGCCTTCAGTGAGTCATAATCTTTTTGCTGATGGTCACTGACTGATCAGGGCGGTGGTTGCTGAAGGTTGGGGTGGCAGTAGCAATTTCTTAAAATAGGACAACCATGAAGTTTGCCACATTGATTGACTCTTTCTTTTGTGAACGATTTCTCAGTGGCACGAAATGATGTTGATAGCATTTAACCCACAGTAGAACTACTGTCAAAATTGGAGTCAATCCTCTCAACGCTGCTGCTGTGTTATCAACTACATTTTTTTCTATAATATCCTAAATCCTTCGTTGTCATTTCAGCAGCGTTCACAGGATCTTCACCAAGAGTAGATGCCATCGCAAGAAATTACTTTCTTTGCTCATCCGTAAGAAGTAACTCCTCATCAATTCAAGTTTTATCATGAAATTGTATTAATAGCAATTTGGTCACATGTTCAGGCTCCACTTGTAATGCTAATTCTTTTGCTATTTCCATCACATCTGCAGTTCCTTCCTCCACTGAGCTCTCGAATCCCTTCAAGTCATCCATGAGGGTTGAAATCAACTTCTCCCAAACTCCTGTTAATGTTAATATTTTAACCTTCTCCGACAAATTGCAAATGTTCTGAATGGCATCTAAAATGGTGAATTTTTTTTCCAGAAGGTTTTTAATTTACTTTGCTCAGATCCATTAGAAGAATCACTATCTATGGCAGCCATAGCCTTATGAAATGCATTTCTTAAATAAGACTTGAAAGTTGAAATGACTTCTTGATCCAAGGGCTGCAGAATGGATGTCGTGTTGGTAGGCATGAACACCACATTAATCTCTCTCCTAGTACATCTTCATCAGAGCTCTTGAGTGACCGGGCTCATTGTCAGTGAGCAGTAATATTTTGCAAGGAATCTTATTTTCTAAACAGTAGGTCTCAACAGTGGGCTGAAAATATTCAGTAAATTGTGCTGTAAACAGATGTGCTGTCATCCAGGCCGTTGTTCCATTTACAGAGCACAGGCAGAGTCAATTTAGCACAATTCTTAAAGGCCCTAGGATTTTCAGAATGGTATATGAGCATTTGCTTCAATTTAAAGTTACCAGCTGCATTTTCCCCTAGCAAGAGAGTCAGCCTGTCCTTTGAAGCTTTGAGGCCAAGCACTGACTTATTCTCTCTAGCTATAAAAGTCCTAGATGGCATCTTCTTACAACAGAAAGATGTTTCATCTATGATAAAAATCTGTTGTTTAGTGTAGCCACCTCATCAGTGATCTTAGACCTTCTGGATGACTTGCTGCAGCTTCTACATCAGGATTTACTGCTTCACCTTGTGTTTTTATGTTACGGAGACGGCGTCGGTCCTTAAACCTCCTGAACCAACCTCTGCTAACTTCCAGCTTTTCTTCTGCAGCTTCCTCACCTCTCTTAACCTTCATAAAATTGAAAAGTTAAGGCTTTGCTTTGGGTTAGGCTTTGGCTTGAAGGAATGTTGTGACTGGTTTGATCTTCTATTCAGACCACTCAGACTTTCTCCATATCGGCGATAACACAGTTTCACTTTCTTATCATTTGTGTATTCACGAGAGTAGCACTTCTTTTTGAGGAAAAGGAAAGAGAAGTTTATTAATTTGCCAGCAAATGAGGAGGTTGTCAGACTCCTATCTTAAAGTACCAATGTCCTGCTTCTGACCAGAAGTACAGAGCTTTCAAAGGTTCTATCAATCCCATCTTTGGCTAAGACAATCTTGTGACCTCTGCCTAGGTTAATCCCATCTCCTGTGGCACACAGTACAAAGGACATTCCCCTGCCCCTCCCAACCACTGGCCTGAGACAGGGATGCACTTCCTAGTTCTCCAAAAGCAGTGGGGGTTGTTTTAAAGAGACATAAAACATTTTTGCCATTTTTTTCAAGTTATTTCTTCTGTTACATATTCTCCCCTGTTAACATTACCCTTCCATATCTATGGGAGGAGGGGGCGACATAGTCACAGAGCTACTTCCTGCTGAATTGAGGCAATGTTATAGAGCGAAGGTTAGTACTTACGCATGCCATTGCAAAGCTTTGGCAGTATATTTACATCAACAGATTACCAGGTGAAAAAGTCATAAGCACTAACTATGACAGTGAGGACTGACAAGGCAAAATGGACACCATGTTGCCTTGCACGTGATGTCCGATACAGGGCTGGGTTAGAAAAGAGACATGGAACCTCTGAGTGCAGAGTAGCACTTTTAATTTCCTTCAAAACTTTTTTTTTTTTTTTTTTGCATTCACAACTTGGCCGACAATTTGGAGCAAGAGGCCCAGTATTCAGCCTGTCTGGGCTTTCAACATGCCTTCCTTTCTAAGCTTAATCATTTCTAGCTTTTGATTTAAAATGAAAGATGTGTCTCTTCCTTTCACGTGAACACTCAAAGGCCATTGTAGGTGTATTAATTAGCTTAATTTCAATACTGTTGTGTCTCCCAAATAGGGAGGGCTGAGGAGATGGAGAGAGATGGGGAAATGGCTGGTCAGTGGAGTAGTCAGAGCATATATATAACATTTATCAATTAAGTTCACTGTCTTATATGGGCATGGTTCATGGTACCCCAAAACAATTACAATAGTAACATAAAACATTACTGATCACAGATCACCATAACAGATATTATAATAAAAATTTTAAATACTGCAAGAATTACCAAAATGTGACATAGACATGCAGTAAAATGAGGTATGTATAGAGATTAATTTACCTACCTCAAAAATCATAATCTTGCATGTTGATAATGGTGTTATGTGCATTATTCTCATGTTCGGTCAGATCAAAGAGGAAATATAAGTATCACAAAAGCTCAGTATACTAGTGATTTGAATAATATACTGTGTGGTCCTTTTTGCAAACAACAGCCAATTCTCTAATTCCCCAACACCAGTGAGGTATCCAAAAATTCAATTCAATTCTAACACTAACTACCCAGAGTTAGTGCAGGCCCCACAGGTCAAGGGCTCTGTCCCCCAAGGTTGCTACCACTTCAGATGCCACAGATGGGGTCCCCAAGCTATTCACACTTCTGCTTGTCCAACTACAATGTGGGAAATTTCCATAAACCCCACTGAAGTTCAATAATTGGCTAGAATCTCTTGCAGAACTTAGAAAAGTACCTTATTATGATTACCAATTTCTTATGAAGGTTACAACTCAGGAATAGCCAAATGGAAGAAATGCATAGGATAACCTAGGTATGAGAGGGAGACCTTGCGTTTCCATACTCCCTCTGGGTGGTCTACCCTCCCAGCACAGGGATGTATTCACCAACCTGTTAGCTCTCCAAACCCTGTCCTTTAGGGGGCCTTGTTGAGGTGTTATTACCTGGGCACGATTCACTGAATCATCAGCGACTGGGGATTGAACTCACTCTCCAGCCCCTACCCCCTCCCCAGCACTTGGAGGGTGGGGCTGAAAATTCTGTCTCTGTCCCTCTCTCTGGTGACCAGCTGCCATCTAGAAACTGTCTAAGGGCCTCACCACTTGTCATCTCATTAACGTAAACTAAGGTATGTTCCAAGGAGAAGGCTTATTCTGAATAACAAAAGACACTTCAGTCATTTAAGAGATTCCAAAGGTTTTAGGAGGTCTGTGTCAGGAACCAGGGCAAGGGCCAAATATATATATATAGGTCCTTATATGTATATAAATACGTATATATATATGTATTTATTATTATTATACCACATATATGCAGACTAATATGTATATTATGAGCAGTATATTGATACACAAATTAGATGGTCATTTAAAAAACCCAGACTAGTCTATGACTGTTCATAAATCTAATTCTCAACTGCAAGCAACACTGGCAAACATGAAACTGTAAATATCTAAATTTTGCTATATACGCTATCATTTTAGCTTATTTCTACTTAACATTTTTAAAAATGAAATTGCTTCTTTGCTCATGAAATAAACAAAGTAGGATGTTGTTCCAGAGTGTGGTGTGGGAGTCCATCAGGCTTAGACTTGACTTTCAACCCTGTGTATGACCTTGGGTTAGGTATATGACCTCTCTAAGCTTGCCTTTCTCATTCACAAAGTGGGAATGATGATATCATAGGCTGTTGCTCGGTGAAACCATATAGTACAACTCTTAGCACAGTACAAAGTTCATGGAGAGCTCTGGCTTTAAGAAAATGTGTGTGTGTGTGTGTGTCCTGGAGCACAGTCATGGCCACGCTGCACCCCTTGGATTTGTCACTCAGTTTTTCCCTCCGAAGCATTTTCAGGCTCCTTTTCAGTTGGCTCCTTCCACCTAACGTACAAAATGTTGGCTCCTATTTTCTTAAAAAATGGAAAGGGAGAAGTGGGAGAGGGAGGAAGAAAGGGAAAGATTATCTAGGTATTAGTCATCTTCATTCCCAGTCATTCTGTATGCCACTTGCCATGGAATTCTTCTGTGACGCTGCTTTCTACGTCATTCCTCTGAAGTACAGTCTTCCACTTTCACTTTCCAGGAGAAAAATCCCAAAGCATCGGCCAACATCAAAGACCTTCTACCTTCCAGGCCACACCCTCACACATGAGCTCCTCTGCCTTCCCTCTCTTTTTGCCTGTGGTTCGTTCTTCACGTGCACACCTGGCTGCCTCTCCGTGCCTGCGTGAAAGTTACCTCTTAAGAGACCCGGCCCAAATTTCACACCATTAGACAGAAGGAATTTTTCTCTCCTCTGACCTTTTGAAGTGTAATCAGTGTTTCCATTGTCTCTTTATTGTTTCATTACTTACTGCCTTGCAACAACTCTTCTTTTTGGAGAACTGGGTGTTCTTATGTTGTTATTGTTTAACCTTTTGGGTGCTAGTGTATACTCACCCAGTTGGACTGTTGTCTTTTTTAAGGTGAGAGGCTATGTTAGATTACTTGAATATTACCTAAATTGATTGGCAGGTGCATTGAACATAGTAGCGCCTAATGCATTTTAATTAATTCTTTCCTGTTTTTCTTTTTTTTTCAATCATAACAGCAGAGTGCTTCATAAGCAACCAGAACAATGATGTAGTGATCCATATTAAACATAATCAAAACAACTAAACCAGATGTGCTTTGATTTGGCTATTTTGTGAATACAATAATAGCTAATATGTGTTTCTGCAGGATAAACCTTAAACCCTCTTTGGCCTGTGCTACATGAAGTACTAGAAACAAAATACGGGTGGCTGGAAGCGGGGCAGAGGAGGGAATGGTGAATGTGAATGTGACTAGTATAAAGAATGTTGGTCAATTGTTGGGGTCCTGGTGCGTTTTGGAAGTGCTTGTATGGTGGGCGCATTGCTATTTGGCCAGTCGTATTGGTGGGCTAGCATGCAATACTTCATAGACTCTGTGCCAATCTCCACAAGAACCTTCAGCCCTGTGGGTACTGATTGATGTGTTTGGCAGCTCTTACCTTCAGATGCCAAGTTCTGAAATAAAGTGTCTGTGTACAAGCTGGTGGGTCAGGTCCTGGCTCCTTTGCCTTGAACTTCTCCAAACCTTTTGGCCGTCAGTCTTGGCAGTGAGAGGACTACCACTACAGCTGTTTGTAGATAGGCCTGCTCTGTGGTTCAGTACTGAATCCATCTCTTGGATACCATTCCCTTTGCTTTATTTGGTGTCCACTTAAAGAAAAACGAATCAGTATTTATATACACTTACACTCTCACACGCATACATAAATCCATTTCTTTTAAATACATATAAATATGTTATTTAAAATAATTAAAGATAATGGTTATGTTTAATTACCAGATTGGGGGATTTCTAACATTTAAAATTTTATTGAAGTGAATGGTAAGCTATATATTTTTTTTTTTAGAGATGGCTTATCATCTTTAAAATCTAGTTAATGCCATTTTCATTATGCCTGTGAACCAAATGATGTAAAATTTTGTCCTATTCAAACGAAAAATGGTACAGTTTAGTGAGCTATAACACCTTCTTGAAAGTATGTATATTATAGGTCCAATTTGGGAAGACAAAATGCCTGTATTACATACTTTAACTTTGCCTCTTTTATAGCCTAAATGAGGCATCTCAAAATTAATACAGCCAGAGGCAGCAAAGGCATTTGAAGTAATTTCTTGACTACTTTTCTTTCTCAACAGAGCTCACCAAATAAAAGGTGTTACCCGTGGAACTAGTAGAATAACTGCCAATCATAATGTCTGCCAATTCATGAACTTTCTCCACCTCAATCCACACTAACGTCTAACTCAGAGTATTTCAGTTCATGTAATAAAAAACTAGAAACTTAATGTGCCATATACTGAACACTAGAAAATAATATAATGGCTGCATATACATACAAAGTCAAGTGAAAAATTGAAGCAATTATCAGAGTATCTCAGGTCAAAACAAGAATTTGGGATCGATCTTTGTTATATAGATAAACGTCAGTTCCAAAATATAGGTTGTATTGCTCTGTAGACATAATCTAAATTTTCCCCCAAAAGCTCTCACCATAGCATTATTTTTATTAACCTTCTAAAATGACATTTCTTCCTCTTTTACTGCTTTTTTTCTGCCACTCTTCAGCATACCTTTTATTAGTAATTTGGTACCCGGTGCATGCAAAAACTGTGAAAATGAAAATAGTAGAATCGATATGTTTATTTACTTTAAAAAAACAGTGAGAATGTATATATTAAGATGTATATATTTGTATATATGGGCAGACACAAACACACACAAATATACTATATTCGTAAACATAATAGAATTAATGTTATTGATAATAACTATTGAAAAGAATGAAAAAATATATCACTAAATAAAACAGGGAAAAATCAGTTCCTAAAAGATCTATATTGCTTATATTCTTATCCCAGCAAAGACAGGACACTTGAAAAGTTGTTTTATTTTGAAACAGCTGTAGAACTTAAAAGTTACAAAAGTACTTTGGAGAGTTCACTTATAGCCGTCACCCAATTTTTCTAATGGTAATA
>RJWJ010024800.1:0-24511 GCA_004363605.1 Indri indri | reverse complement strand
GGATTCTTTTCCCCAGTGTATGTTTTTGTCTGCTTTGTCAAAGATTAGGTGGCTATATGAGGATGGTTTTATGTCTGGGTTCTCAGTTCTGTTCCACTGGTCAATGGCTCTGTTTTTGTGCCAGTACCATGCTGATTTTAATATTACAGCTTTGTAATAGAGTTTGAAGTCTGGTAGATTGATGCCTCCCATTTTGTTTAAGCATGTTTTTATGTCTACTTGACCCAACACCCTTCTATGACCCCCAGCTGCACCAACGTTGCATAACCTTCATCCTGCCAATATCAGAAATGGGAATTTATCCCAATCTAGCTACTATGCTTTGTCAAACCAAAATAAGCGAATGAGGCAAAGATCTCAATCAATGGGGGTTTGTTAAGCCAGAGTTGGAGGATGTGGGAAAAACACAAGCCACAGACACATCTGTGACTGTTTCTTCCAAAGTGGAATTTGGGAACTCGGTGTCTAAGGGGAGAAGATATACAGAAAAAAAGGAGAGAGATGGGTAGTGAGGCAAATGGTTACATGCTTGTGAGGCTCATGAAATCTACATTTTACAGGAAAGAAAAAGGGAGTAAAGGAAGAATCAATTAGGCAGATGTCTCTGCACGTGGAGAAATGATTGATCTCCTCTTGTCTCTGTTCTGCACCTGGGAAAATAAACCTGGAATCAACACTTAGTGTGTAATCAAACAGATTTTAGTTTTAGGAGCTAGACTTAGCCAGCAGACTTGAAGTTACAATTTACATGTCCTTATTTATGGGAGGCCAGCAAAGAATTTCCTTATGAATAAAATGTAGTGGCAGTCCTTTGTAGATGCCTGGGCCTTTTACCTTTCTGCAGAGATCTGGCTAATGCATAATGTCAGTATTAATAACAGCCATTCATCTGGAAGTGTGTGTTGCATGACTCAACCTCCAAGCTTGACCTTCATTTTTGTCTCAGGAGTTGGGGGTGGTCCTGAGATTTTCATTTACCTTCACAACTTCAACCTTAGGCAATCTTTGGCAGGCCCATTTACACACCTGTCTACCTGATCTTCCCTCTCACTCCGATCCCCAGCCAGTCCACTTGAAATAGATGTCATTCACTGTCTTTCGGAAACGTGCAATAGAACTCAGGTATATCTGATTGCTGAAATCAGTGACTCTATCTCTGTCAGAAGGAACACATTCCAGAAGAAATAAATTATAAACTTGGAACTGTGAGATAAGCTGAAAATCTATTAAAAGTAAAGTGCAATGCTATAATGGTGAAGGTAGATGGAAGAGAACAACAGCCTAAATGAAGGTTAACAAAGAGGAGAGCTGAGAATTCATACCTCTGCGGGTCCCGTGCTCCGCCCTGTGTATAACAGGCACTCAAAATCTATTCGTTAATGACAATGTTTTAAGTTAGTTCTGTCTTTGTCCTAGAAGGCAAAGTATTTGAAGCTAACCTACTAATTTACTTGTATGTAGATTTGCATAGTATCAAACAACATTTAAATCAAAAATGCCCTCATTTATTGTATTTATTCCTAAAACAACTAGCCTTGAGAGATGTACACTAAAAAAGCATAGACTGAGTAACCTCCAGGGAATGGAGAGGATAATAAAAGACAGCCTTTCTTTCATTTGCTCAAATATTTCTCTTTTTATATCATAATTTTTTTGTGTTTTTTTGACTTTTTAAAATAATTGATGTGTATTTTATTAGAACTAAGTACATAAAAGCATACCTAATCTCTCACTGTGAGAGGAATATAGAATATATGTAGTTTATCTATATATTATTCATATTTAAACCCAGGATAAGAAATATCTACTCAAAGTAAACCCAAGACAAACATAACGCTGTCAGCTGTAGTGGCAGTGTTCTAACAGTAGTAATGATAGCAGTAGCAGTAGTATTAGTAGCTAGTGGTTGTAGTGCCTTCTGCGGGGGATGAGGGGAAACATCCCCTTTCCCCAGAAAGTTTGCTGAAAGATCAACTCACAATTAAGGGAGATTGATAAGAGGAAGAGGTTTATTTATTGTGGACACAGGGAGAATCATAAGTGATTCCCAATATCCTAGAGCGGTCCAGAAATTTTTATACCCTCCTTTCAGAGGGGTGGGGGAGATGAAGAATATGGGTAATTCTGTTTAGGGGCAATAAGTGGTTGATAGGGAGGATGAATGGATGGGGCAAACAGGTTGACTTGTAAATGATTCTCTTTGAAAATTAACCTGAGAGATAGGTATTATACTTAAAATGATTTGGGCCAGGTCTGCTTGCATTCTTGATTCTTTCCTGCAATATGGTGAGATAACAGGGAGGGAAGGGAAGTCAATTGTTCTTTTGATGGGTCCATCTGGTTATGCAGATACAGACAAAGCCCCTTCTAAGGGTCTGTTTATCTCTAAGGACCTTTAATTCAAAATACTCTTTATACCAAGGAGTCATATGTGGGGGTGAAATTTCCTGAGCTCTGTCAATTACACATGTTTGTTCAGCCCTTGTGTTTTTAAATGACTTTGCATTATATCCCTTGTCCTATGGAATAGCACTGTGAAGCAACTGTGAAACCATTTCCCCGTAACTAAAGGGGAAAATGAGGCTCAAAGTATTTGCCTAACAAACAGGACACAGCTAGCAAATAGTAGAACCAATACAAAATTCTGTTATTTGATTCCTAGACCAGTTTCAGTTTCACTATTTTTCCAGGAGCATGCACATTCAGTCATCCCACGTGGATACACACAGAAATCGGCACTCCAAATATTTGGACCAGTAGTATATTATAGTTTTAAGGGTGGTGTTCTTCTCAATATGAAAAAAAAATGTAATCCAAGAATAAGCCTAACAATAAGAGTGATGGCTAAATGATCTCCTGATTCTTATCTATCTCATGTCAACAACCTTTTTTTCCAGTGTAGGTAAAACTAGAAAGGTATAAAAATAAAATTCATTGTGTCCTTGGGATGCATTATAATTTCGAAGTTGTTCTGAGTAGGAAATGATCTACTATAGTGGCTGAAAATGAAAATTGTCTTGCAAGGTCATTTGGATTTTGAAAATTATTCTAATGAATCCTAAGCTTAATATAAACTTTATGTGAGTTACCACATTCTAGTAACTTGTGCTAACAGATGCCATCCTTAAGAACTATCATTTGATGATAGTTAATAAGCCTTATAAAAGTCCCATTCCTGAGCAACTTACTTCCTGCCAAATAAACTGTAAATCTTTACTTTAAAGTACAGTATCTGCTGAGGCACACATGTCGGGTGGCCATTTCGGAATTGTGAATTTTAGTGTCCATGAAGTCTGCCAGTTTGTTATTTTCATGTTGCTGTGAATCACTTCTGAGCTGTCATTTCCTCTTGCTTTTACATTCCTAAAGCTTTTCCATAGTCTGATACTCACTGGAAAACTTGATACTCTGTGGTTCCTGTAGTGACCAAGCCTTCTTTTCTGTTATGGAAACTCGTCCATGCCATCATCACTACCATCTCCACCATCATCATCACCCAAGAGGCATTTGCCCTGTGTCTCTTCTGGCACACACTCTGGGTAAGACTCCCTCCTCACAAAGGAGTGATCACTCTTCATTGAATGCTCATATATTTTATTCTTCTCTGAAGTATTTCAATAGCACTTATACTTTTATTTTTGCATCAGTGGGCTAAATTTTCCATTTAGATTCTTACCTCATGAAGATAACAGGAAAATGATGAAACTGATGCTACTGCTACTTTTGAAATCCTAACGTTGTGTAGTATGTATTTTCTGGCACTAAGTATGATCGCTGTGCATTTACTTTGAGCAGAAAGATGAGAAAGTGAAGTATCAAGAGAAAATATCATGAACAAGAATTCTTAGAGTCCAGAAATAACTTCCAGCATAAGACCTTTCAGAAGAGAAAACATGAGCTGAGAAAAACATCTCCCGCATTAATTTGTTTATATATAGTGCTCTATGTTTGGGGTGTTATATTTTCTTATGAGCATAGCATTTTGGGGGAGATTCATTTTGTACCAAGAACTAACTCTTTTAAGCATTTTACATGCAAAATTTCATATAAATGTCAGAATAACTTTAAAGGTAGATATTACGCACATTTTCTAGATTAGAAAACAAAGACTTGGAGAATTTGAATAGCTTAGTCAACTCAGATAGCTAAAAAGAAGAAAGCTGAGACATAAACAAAGATCTTTCTCTAGATAGAGTCCAATGCTTTAGTCAATTTGGGAAAAAAGTTCTACTAGATTCTACCAGATTCAGTGAATCTATAGTCTACCAGGGTCAATAAAAATTCATGTACAATATATTTACTAAATCATATTTTAGTTATTTCACTCATTAAACATATCTTAAGCACCTGTTATGTATTAGGCACTATGTAGGAATTGTCATTAAAGCTCCAGCATTCTGGACACAGAATGGAGAAAAAAATAAACAGAAAGGAAATTATTTAGGATGAATTATAAGGCAGTAAAAGTCACAAATTATGGGACAAAAACAAGAAAAGACTGGCTATGCATAAACATAGAGGGAATGATATAGGGTGTGTAGCAGATTACAAGTTGCATATCAGTCAGAAATGTAATGCTGTTTGAAAATAACACAGAACATGTAGTAACTGCAAATAATATTTTCTCTGTATTCAGCTTTGACTGAGCTTTTATGAGAACAAGTTGTTCCAGTGTGACCACATTAAAGCAAGATACAGAAATCTTGGAGAGGGTCCAGTGTTCTATAATTAAAATAATTAAAAAGTAAGAAGAAAAGTAATCCTTGAAGAGATTAAGGATTTGGGATTATTTTGTCTGAAGAAAGCAAAGATATGGGCAAGGAGAACTTTAACAAATATTTAAATATACAGAGAATTTTTCAGAGTATGGGAAATAGTTGTTTCCCTTTTTCACTAATGAGAGAACAAAAGAAATGTGTGTTCTTCAGAGGATGATACCATAAAGTGATAAAGAGGTCATTCTTTATCCTATTCCAAAAAGAGCCATCTTAATTCTCCTCTTGGGACTTGTAAGTAGGCAGAAACAAAAACTTTAAGATGATCACAGGACAAAATTTTCTCATCTCACACTTTCTCTGACACACAAGCAGCCAGAGTAACCATTTACTAACCAAAGACATAAATAATTGTGCAACATAAATAGTGTCCCCTTTCCCGGAAGATTGTATAGCACAGAGGTCTGAAATTCTTTTGGTTGGCTGCATATTTTATAAAATTTAATTGTTTACCAATATTAAAGATTCTTATTTTAGATAATTTAAATTTCTTATTTCTCCAATTTTTGAAAAATCAGATTATGTGGCAACCTGGCCCCCATTTTTAGTGGACTGGAAGTGAGTGTTACATCTGACATCAAATAGTACATGTGCCCTCCATGTGCCTGAGTCTCCAGCATTTCCTGCGGTATGCAGACCTGGCCCTTCATTTATTCATGTTACCTGCCTAGTCTCTTTAGACATTTGACCCCACAACTGCTGGCATAAGTTTAAAAAGGACCATTCAATGGCTTTACCAAACCTTGTTAGCTTACATAGTTGCTTGCCTGGAACCCTCTTGCTAACATTTTATTTAGAGCTATACAACCAAGTTCTTGCCGGTATAGAGTCCCTTGAGCAATAGTGCACAAAGAGGAAACACAAAGAGGAGAAACTCCTCCACGATCTTCCAAAAGTATTTCCTGGAGCTAAACTTCTCTAGCTAACACAGTGTGCCAGGAGCCCTTTCAAGCCATGAAAAATTGCAGCAACTGGATCTCCTTGGAGGATCATTTTTATTCAATGATGAGTAATTTAAAACACCATTTTCATATTAAAATACAGTATTATAGTATGTAGAATTCAAGAACATTTGCAAGATAAAACATGAAATTTCAAAGACATTTGTCATTTGTAACAGAGAACCAAGGTTTACATACCTTTGCCATTGGTGGGTATTTTGTTGGCAAAGTTTGAGGAGTGTTACTAGATTCCCACCAACTCCAAGTCATTGCAACATCGATCCCCTGTGGCCTTGAACCCCCTTGAATCTCTTCTTGGAAGTCTTATAAGCACAAGGGTATGTGTCCAATGCACAAGTAAATCCTAATCAAGATTTATTCCCACCAAAATTAGGCAACTCTTCATTTGGAATGTTATTTTTTTAAATGATCGTCAATTGAAGCACTATTTCAATATAATGGCTTTGTTAAGGACACATCTCTGGAGTCAGACTGGGCTTTTGACCACCCCAGAACTGTGTGACCTTGAATAGGTAATGACCTCTGTGGTCTCCAGTTTCTTCATAGGTCCTTCATAAGAGTGTTAAGAGAATTTACTGTGTCAACACTTGTAAAGCATCTAGAATAATACCTGGAATATAGCAAGTGGTACAAACCTTGCTGTGTAGAACACTAAAGTTTTGTTTATCTGAAGTTTTATTTTCAGGTAGAAGAAATGCTATTCATATAAGGAGCTTCACAACCACTTCCTGAGGTGGTAACCTTGGGTGGAATATATCAATCAGCCAACCCTCTAGTGACCCAACCTTTAGTTTAGCAATATAAGGGGAAACAAAGTACCAAAAAATGAGAATTTCTAACTCCAAATAGCTATTTAAGTATGTTTTGACATCTCAAAAAGCAATAGAAAAACTAGGACAACTGGAAGCCCTGCCAAATAGCATTTGTTTAAGAAATGTGAAAAACACAATCTCTAAATTTTGTTTTAAAGAATCACATTTTAAATAAAAGAAGAAACATTTAATTCCCTATTGTATTCAGTAGCTTTTAAATGAGACCAGCTATACTTACTTATGGGTATTTTTATTTACTTCTGTTTTTTTCTGTCTGAGATTTTTTAAAAGCATAAGTTCTATTCCAAATACCATATCCAAAAGATTAACTATGCCCAACTACATGACAGAAGCTTATTTTAAGAGAAAGGACCCATGGTTTTGCTCTATTCTATAATAATATATTCCATTAGTTAAAAGGAAGTAAAAATCTGGCAATCTCAGGTTTTTCTGATTAACCTAGCCCAGTAGTTCACAAATATTTTGGTCTCAAGACTACTCTATAGTCTTAAAAACTATTAAGAACCCCAACAAGCTTTTGTTTATGTGGATCAAACCAACAGATATTTAGATAATTGGAAATTGGAAACTGAAAACATTGTTTATTATTTTGATTTTAATACCATTAAAAATAACATTAAACCAAATGCATGCTAAAATAAATGACATACTTTTAAGAAAAAATAACTATATTTTCTAAAGCCAAAAAATCATTAGTGACAACAATAGCATTGTTTCACTTTTTTACAAATTCCTCTAATGTCTGATTTTAGCTGAGTTCTCAAACCAGCTACTACATTCAGTCTGGTCCAACATATGTTTAGGTTGAGTGTATGTGAAGACAATCTTGCCTTCACAGGTATGTATTTTGGAATGAGAAGAGTATTTTAATAGCCTTTTTAGAGAATTATTGATATCCTTCTTTGGTACCACACTCAAACCCAAGAAGTAGCAGTTTCTTAAAAGTTTAGTTGCAATATGGAATCTGTAATGATATCAATAAGTTTTGGGTACATGTTGTAGTGATATCTATATGTATGTCTTGCCCTTTCAATGGATTTTCATCCATGAATAATTTTGTAACATCATGCATTGGGAATTTGGAAAATTTGAGTCACTGAACTGTGTTAAGCATCCAAATGATGACACAGTTACTTAAAAATTGCATTTATTAATATAACATCTATCTTTCCAGAAAAGCCTTTATGAATTGAGATGCTATCAAGTTCATGGTGACAGATAAACATTTTCTAAAGTTCTAATTTTTGCTTGAAAGCTCAAGTGTTATCATTAAGAATGAAAGCTGTCATTACCTGAAGTAGGAGACTCATTTGTTCATTCTTAAGACAATGTTTAAATACTCAAATCAGAGTAAACATAGTCTCTATCAGTCATTCTTTCAAATAAGAAATGTGTATCATGGAAAAAGTAGATACTTGAGCTTGTAACTAAACAGCCTCACAAGTGCTTTTTCTCCTGACAACTATCACATAGCAAAATGTTTCATGTATAATTTCCATTTCACCACACAGGATATTATAGAGGTTTAATAAAATCCAGGGTTAGGATTTAATGAAATTAACAATTTTTACTGTTTAATCAAGGACATTTTTAAGTAAAACTGATATATATATATATTTTTTTCATTTTTACTGTGAGGGCGTGTTAGGTATGGATACTATCACTTCTGTACAATTCGATGTCCCTGCCTTGATTCATGTCAAGGTGCCAGCAGTTTGACTTACTTTGCCTTTATACTACCACAGCATGTCAACACAGGAAAGAGTCAAACAATATCTTAGTATCATTATGAAAATAGTTTTGACCTCATGGATCTGTTGAAAAGGTCTCAGGTCAACTCTGCAGAACAATTTGAGTACTTCCTACTTAGCATAAAGGAAATTCTTCTTTGTATTCCTGTGGCAGCTATCATCTTTGCAATTTGTTTGATGTTCTCTCTTTTTACATCTCTTCTGTTATCATCTTGAACCATCACCTGGGTTTTTTATAATTATGCTTATCTTTTCACATGCTCAGGCTGGCTCCCCCAATAGGTAGTACAGTGCTTTGCTACTCACAATATGGTCCATGGGCCGGTAGCTTCAGCATCACCTAGGAGCTTGTTAAAAATGCAGAATTTCATGCCTCACCCCAGTATGACTGAATCACACAAGGTGCATTTTAATAAGATACTCTGGTGATTTGCATGTCAGTGTAATGGAGACCTGGTATATTCACCAAGCTATCATTCTCCAATTTCAGAAAATCTGTCATTTCTCTGTTTCGGAAAATGTGTCAACTTCAACACATGATATTGGCTCCATTTTTTCTGATACAGAGGTGGATGTATAACTACAGCAAACTATTTTTAGAGTATGCTATCCCTGTGAACAGAGTAATTGGTCCTTGGGTAGGTATGTGTAACACAGACTAATCAGTGTCCTTTTTGAGAATATGGGTGGTGGAAGAAAAGAAATGCTTTTTGCTCTGTGATTATTAGCTGTTAAGAGCAATGTAAATCTAAAATCGCTACTGGCCATCTTTGCTACAACCTGAAGGAGAGCTCTCTGAAAGGATTCTAAAAAAGAAGAGGACAGAAGTCAGAGATGGAGAGAAATAAACCCTTGATAACACCAAGTGAGCCTCTGGATCCAGCCCTACCTGAAGTCATCTCCCTCCATGATTTTTGGTAATGTGAATAAATAGATTCTGCTTTTCTGGCTGAAGTTATTACATTTTGAATTGGCTTGCTGCTCCTCGAAATCAAAAGAGTCCTGACATAAGATGAAAGACTCTGTGAGGACAAATGTACAATTTGCATTTTTTTGTAACCTTCACAATATCTAGTAAGTGCCTTGAATATGTCATCAACTCAGCTCTCATTTAATTGAGCCTTCTATTTTATACCTCTCTAAAATGCATGCTGGAATATGCCAACCCTGGCGTAAATGCCGCAACTCTTCCTCATCATGGGGGAGGGATGGGTATTGTTTAAAAATCTCTCCATGATAAAGCTCTACCCACCCTTCCAGTCTTGTCTGTAAGTTCTTCTCCTTCATCTCATTTGTTGATTCTCAAAGGAGCCCAAGCCTTTCTCGCCACCAATACTTTGCACATGCTGTTCCCACTATACCATGAATATCTTGCTGATGAACTCCTACTTGATCCCGAAGAGACTTTTCAAAGATCACCTCCTATCAAGTCTTCCTTAATGCCCACTCATTTTCGTCATGAGATTTTACTCCTTCTGTATCCTCCATCAAGCCTTTACAAACTACATTTGTATTAACATTTCTTGCATATATTTGTCAGTTTAGCTTACAAGATTGTGAACATGTTGAATTCAGAGACATCTTTCATCCTTGCATTCCCACATGTAATACCAAACCTGACACTTACTATGTACACTTTAAATGTTTATTAAAATTAAAGAATAACTGAAAATGACAACAGGTTTTAGTCATTACTCTTGGGTGCTGCCATTTATTTGCTCTGTGACCTGGGTTAAATTACTTATGCTACTGAGACACGACATTTCTTCAATAAAATTAGGATACTATCCACCTTGCCTAGTATGATAACTCCATGGAATAATAGGCAGAAAAATGATCACCTCTCAAAGATGTCTTATTCCTTAATCTCTGAAACCTGTTAATATATTATGTTACATGGCAAAAGGGACTTACAGACATAATGAAGTGTACAGATCTAGATATGGCAAGATTATTATCTGCCTGGCCCAATCTAATCACATGAGCCCTTAACAAAGGAAAATTTTCTCAGGTGGGAAGCAGAGGAGAAATGGGGCAAAAGGAAAGGTCAGAAACACTCAGAGCTTGAAAAGGACTTGATCCATCATCGCTGGTGTTGCAGAGAGAGAAAGGAGGCCATTAGTCAAGGAATGCAGGCTGCCTGTAAAAGTTGAGAATAACCCTCAGCCAGCACCCACCATGGAAATGGAGACCACAGCCCTAGAACTGCATGGAACTGAACTCTGCCAACAACGCAAATGAACTTGGAAGTGAATACACCCCCAGGGCCTCGAGAACGGAATAGAGCCCTGCAGACACCTTGATTCCAGCCTTCTGAAACTTGGAGCACAGAGCCAGCTGAGCCAACCTGCCTGTCCTTTTGATCTACAGAACCTTGAAATAACAAATAGCTATTGTTTTAAGCCACTAAATATATGGTAATTTGTTATGGCAGCAGTAGAAAACTGATACATATGTAATGTAGCATTTTGTAAACTAAAATGTCAGGCAAATTGTGCTCTTATAATTTGATACTGTGATCTATTAGAGACTTTGTGTTAAAGAATGTACCGAAGCAATGTTGTATCTATTGTAAGGAAGATAATGGTAGGAGAAGAAAAAAAATGATGTTAAACTCATGATTTAGTTTGCTTTTCAAATGTTTAACTTTGAGGTTGCTTCTTTCCAGATCCCTGGGGATTTGGCCTTTCTGCATACAGAGAGGTTTTATTAAAGCTCAAGTCCCTTGTAAAAGCTTTTAATAGCTTTCTTTAAAAAAAAAAAAAATCATCCAAACTCTCTGTTCTGTGCTATTCCCCTAAATGCAAGAAAGCACAAAGATACTGAAGAAACACAGGAGACAAAATTAAATCAGGGGCTCTCCTAGCTCTTCCATTATTCAAAGCACTTAGTGGACTATAAATGATTTAGGAGTGATACAGCTAGACTTCCCAGAGTAAATAGTTTTCATTTTCCTGATTGGTAAGCAGGAAAAAGAAGATTCCATATCCCCATTAGCAGAGATGTTGAATTATCTTTTGCCAAAAATAAGAGAGCATCTTTCTCCCTGTCTAGTCTATTTCTTCAAATATGGAGGCAAATCAAGAGAAAAGGAAAGGAGATTACAACTTTATTACTGCTTTTATTGGACAGTTATAGTACACCAGCAGGCTACCAGGCACTGCACAGAATATAGAAATGAAACCCCAAGTACATGATCTATAATGTAAATGAAACCAATCAGAACCTAATATTACTACAAGGTTCAAACCAAAACCATAGTGTTTCTCATAACTGCACTTGGCACTGAGAGTAATCGAGCCACACAACATGCTTCATAAACATTAATTAGTTATGCTGGGCTCAAATTTAATTCCTCCAGTGAATAGAACGTACATACAGAAGATGAAAGAATCAACCATAACCTGGTGTTCATTCTAATTCTGGATTGTGGGATCAGCTAATAATAATCACAATAGTAGCTGATACTTGTAATCTTCAGAACACCTTTTAAGCATTTATTAATCAACCACTGCACCATCCTGTGGGAAAGATAACTATTATTCTCCTCATTTATAGCCTAAGAAATCGTGGCTTCGAGTGGAACACTTGTGCCCAGTATTCCCCCGTAAAACCCCCACTGGAGATTCCTGAATTAGAGTCCTGGTACAGACCACAGAGGTTCAATACTCCATTATGAGAAGAGGTTTAAAGGGGTGAAACTTACAGAGAGCTTCAATTACTAGAGAAAAAGCCCTCAGGTACATCCAGAAAGGAGGAAAAACATTGACAAGTTTGAAAGGAAAGCTGACGCACTCCCAGAGAAAGTCTCCTGCTCAAAGACTTTCCTTAGACCACAATATGTTTTCTTGATTCTTCCAGAACATTCAGTCCTGGAATGGTCACTAAACAGGTATAAAATGGGGTAAAAACTTCCAGCTCAAAGGCCACATAGAGCCCACAGATATATCTGACTGGCCAACATAGTGTTTTTATTTTTAATGAGCGTGGATGCAGCCACACTTGTCCAAGCTCCGTCAGGTAGGAGACAATGCATTTGACATGCTGGCTACTAACACTTACAAAGCATACCATTGAGAGATTCCTTTCACACTCGGAATCACCACCAGTTCAGGGAGTATGATACCTCCTTTCTTGGTACCATTCTCAGAAAGGTGAACTGAGCGAGGGTATGAAAGTGGCCCCAGCTTGCTGCCATCGTTGTGGTTTTTCTCTCCATTCTTTCTCCCACCTCCTATTTTGCTTCCTTTCCGGCCCTGGTCTTTCTTTCTACCCCTGTATCTGGCTTCTTGCTTCCAAGTTTGAGCTTTCATCCTAACTTTTCCCTCTGCTGGGAATGTTCTTATCTCTATATCCAATGTGTTTTTGACCTAAAGAACTGTGCTTTTGACCCAAATCTCTCAAATGTGTATCTAATCAAATGTCATTCCCACCCTGCTCTGGCCCCTTAGCCTGTTTTATGTTTCTTCAGAAACACAATCACTCCTGAAATTACATTATATATTTGTATGTTTAGTTTTTAATTGTCTGAATCTTTCACTAGAATGTAAACTTCTTCAGTACAGGCCTGTTTTATTTACCACTGAAGCACCTTGTTCAGAAGTTGACATGCAACAGGCATACAGCAATATTTGGTGATTCAATGAATTAATAAATTGTGAACACATTTTCATGTCAACACTTAAGTATACATCTTCATTATTATTTTAATAGCTTCATAACATTTCACTAATATCCAAATTTATTTAAACAATCTCTTGTTTTTGGAAATTGAGATTGTTTCTACTTTTTTCTTTTAAGCTAGCATAACATGAAGATAATGTTGGGGAAGGGAGAGTAGAAAGGCGGAAGCGATTGGGGTTAAGAAAACAAATCCACGCTGTTTCTTGGCAGTCAGGGGCTGCTGTGCTCCCTACAGCTCAACCGATTTCTAGTGACCACATCTCCTTCAAGCCTGGGTTCCTGCAGCAGCCCTGCCTTGTCGAACGCCTTCCTGCTACTACTTGCTGCCAAGTCCAGTTGTCTGGGCTACCTGGTTCCTGCTTAAAAATGATGAGGTATAGAACTAAAGGCATGAAGCATGTTCTCTAGAAATGTTAAGCCCCTTCTTACCTCTGTTGATCAAAGCGAAAGGCACTAGGTTTGTGCTTCCTTTACCCTTTGGTCTGATCCTAAGTCTTATTCCTTTGGGAGCTAACCAGAGTTAGAATCATCGAATTGTGCTACTGTGATGTAGGATAATGTGCTAATGCAAGAGGTTTTGAGTAGCCAAATAATTATCTGCTGAATTTGGAGCCTTTAGGAGAGATTATCTAGCACTGTGATTTCAAAAACAGCTCTGGGAGGGCCTGCAGAAGTTAGGAGCAGAGTGAGGGTGTTCATGACTACTATCGAATGAGTCAAATTGCCGGGAAAATACAGAGGGCTGAGTTCACAGAGCCATCAATCTGATGCCCTGTGCTCCCCCTACCTCTTCACTTACAGTATGTAGATTCAGCCATAAGAATATTTAAGGCCTGTCCTAAATTCTGCCCTCAGTTTCTTGACTGCAACTCAGCGTGGGAGTAACTTACTGAAGGTTACCGCTTCAGACTGTGTGTACTTTTGGCCAGCAACAGATTTCGATCCTACATTGCTAGACCTCCCATTCCACAAGGCATAGTAAAACATAGCTCTGCTGTTCTTGTAATTATCAAATGAAAGATTGCTGGGTCTATTTCCTAGAGGCAAACAGTATTAATCTGCATACCTGAAATGCTATTTCAATATACGTCTTTGTGAAAGCATCTGTAGGTTTTGTGATAAACACATAGTGTTTAAGGAAACTAAATTAATTACATGCACTTTAATGTTGAAAGTACAAAATAACAAACCTTTCCTAGAATGCATATTTTATCCATCTTGCTGTGAGGAAAGACAGATGAAAGAAAAATGTGTACTTAAGTATTCATTTAATAGTGTGGATGGTGAGGGGCAAACGTGTGGATGAAAAATGAATGCCAAAGTCAGGTATTTTTGAAATAAATGAAATAGAAACATTTGTGGCTAAAATACAAGTATAATCTCAGCAAATACTGGAACAAATATCATCACTAATAAGATATTTCTAGAGGCTCACAAAAATATAATCAATTTTTCAGTTCATAAAATTTCAAAAAATTGAATTTACATTTGCTAAACCAATTAACAAATTCTAATTTACACAGTGTTGATGCTTCTAATTGGCAGCCGTGCATTTTTATGAGTCTTCTTGTTAATCTCTTATGGTAATCAAACTCACAAATTTAAAATTCATTGGTGTTCTTGATACATGTAACTAGTTAAAATTCTTAATTAAATTAGGGTGACTAAAAGAAAAGTCGTTTTAAAAGTAAAATCATAAAGTGTTATGACTAATGCTGTACAAATTAGCATAAAGTAGGTTTGGGAGAATCATTCTGAAGACTTAGCAATTAGGAGCACCTGCTATTAGTGCACTTGTTAAACTTTTATCAATTAATCATTACTCTCTCAAATAGCAAGAAAAATTGAATGTTGTGAGTATGAAGAGAGTGATTAATTGCAAGTGGCAAATTGCTGACTGGTTCCATTATTACCTGTGCTTTAAGAATTTTTAGAAATAAATGTCTATTATAAGTTTTATGAATACATAAATTATACTAATGCATTCAGTATTAGTTGGTTTTCTGTCTTACTTATTCTATAATAATTGTTTTCTCGAAATTATAAAGACGACTTGGAGAACATGGATTCTGTAATAGGATATTATTATGGTTTCATCAAAAACCTTTAATGGGGCCAGGTTCTGTGGTTCCCTCCTGTAATCCTAGAGCTCTGGGAGTCCAAGGCAGGGGGATTGCTTGAGGTCATAAGTTAGAGACCACCCTGAGCAAGAGCGAGACCCTGTCTCTACTAAAAAGGTAATAGAAAAAAGATTGGCCGGGCGGGGTGGCATGTGACTGTAGTCCCCACTCCTTGGGAAGCTGAGGAAGGAGGATCACTTGAGCACAGGAGTTAGAGGCTGCAGTGAGCTGTGATGATGCCACTGCACTCTACCCAAGGTGACAGAGCAACACCCTGTCTCAAAAAAAAAAAAAAAAAAATTAAAGATTGCATTATTTAATCTTATTCTCTAAATATACTCTATCCATGTTTTTTTATTAAAGGGAGCATGAGAAGAGGCAATATTTGTTTTGTCATGGTGTAGAAATCAATCCCTATTTGAAGTACAATTTAGTATTAAACAATATAGCACTATGGGCTTCAAAATGTTAATTAATTCTCAATTTGGCCTGCTGTTCTCCAACCTAAGCATTTAGATTGCAAAGGGCACTTTGGTTAAGACTCATTTTATTACAAGTTAAAATTGCAAAAAAATTGATTTAGAAATGCGTTTCTAAATCAATGCAGCAATAGCAGAGTACCTAAAGTCTTTGCTAGAATGTACTTTTCATTATTCCAAGATTCACACAGGGATCTCTAATGGTCCCTGAAAATCCAGAGATTATCAAGAAATGTGACTTTAAGTACCATGAAATTGCTATAGCTATTTATCTTAGCTACTCATGGATAAAGCCATATAACTGTTCGATGGAAACAGTCTCAAATATAGGAAAGACTTCAGCTATATTTTATATTTTAGAAAATTACGGGACATGGAACTAAATTAGCAAAAAGTAAGGGGAGTAATTAGGGGGGGGAAGGAGATGACCTATAAAGCGAATCTTTTCAAAACACAAAATCAACCAAAAAGAAATAAATATCAAAGGAGGATGCTCTTTATACCTTCTGGAAAAAATATAAATAACCTACATGGCATTGTCTTTTACAGAAGCTCTGGGATCATGACTGAACCATCATCCTTACCTGATCTTGTGCTGGTTTTTCAGGTCATGTGTGTTCATGACCACCTGAGCCATAAGAAGGAAGTCACCGATTTACCACAGAACTGTCCCGGCATGGAAAGAGAAGTCTAGAGCAGGGATTCTTTTTTTTTTTATTTTATTTCAGGATATTATGAGGGTATAAACATTTTGGTTACATTTTATGTCTTTGCATCGTATTTCTATTTTTAGCTCTTTGAGGTATCTCCAAATTCTTTTCCACAGAGGTTGCACTAATTTGCAGTCCCACCAGCAGTGTAAGAGTGTTCCCGTCTCTCCACATCCTTGCCAGCATTTGTCGTTTTGTAACTTTTTGTTAGAGGCCAATCTCACTGGGGTTAGGTGACATCTCATTGTGGTTTTGATTTGCATTTCTCCAATGATTAGAGATGTTGAGCATTTTTTTATATGTTTGCTTAGAGTAGGGTTTCTTTATGGGCATTTTGGGTCAGATCAGTCTTTGCTGTGGAAACGGCTCTTTGTAGTGGAGGATGCTAAGCAGCACCCTGGGCCTCGGTCCCCTCGGTTCCGTAGCACTCCTGCAGTTGTGACACATTCAAACGTCTCCAAACATTGTCACATATCCCCTGGGTAGCAAAGTCATCTTCCATTGAAACCACTAGTCTAGACTGAGCTAAAATTCTAGACATTATTTATGTGATAAATCAGATAGATTCAGCTCCCAGTAAGGATACCACCTTTCAGGTATTGGCAACTGTGCTGCCAAAATTCAGCTTCTCATTCTGCCACTCACGAACACTGTGATTTTGGTTCTCATCTCTGAATTTTATTCCATTCATCTATAAAATGGAGAAAAGTTTCAACTTAACAGGATTGTTGTGGGAAGTAAATAAGATACTGCATAAAAACACGGCATAGTTCCTGGCACATTTTTAGTCCTCTAGAAAAGTTGATTGTTATTTTTCATATTATTATTTTTGGTTGTTATCAGTCAAGTATTATTTGAAAACAATGAAATCTGTCTGGATGTCTTCTTGAATTGCACTAGAGAAACTCTCAAACATACTGATAACAGCTTACATTTGTATAACACTTTTGAGGATCTAAACGCTGTCATAGAGATTATTTTTTGTTTTTCCATGAAAGAATGTTTTTTTAGGATCCATATGCCCTATAGCCTATTGAACATTGTGAAGGAGCTCAAAAGAAATAAAAGTCTAGTTTGGGCCTTCAAAGAACTTAAAACCTAGTCAGAGAAAATTATCCTCTACACACCAAAGCATTAATGAAAAATAGACAATGCTGTTTCATACGTATTTACTAGATTGCAGAATCACTGAGGATAGTGATAGTGTCTTTGACACCTCTTTAATTCTCCCACTGCTACTTTGCAAGTAGAAGGAATTCCATAAATATTGGTGGGATGAAGGAATGGAAGGAATGTCAGAATAATAAATGGATTTTCTTCCAAATGGTCCCTGACTTATTACATGGCCTTGTTACAGTTCTGTATGCTGGTCTCTCAATAAATGGAGAAGGTAATAAGAATGTCCAATATCTGACATTTATATAGCCCCAAATAGTTTGCAAAGCATTTTCATTTACATTATCATATCTCAGGATAATATGTCATAAGCACCATTCTCCTTTGAGAGCTCAGCAATTTTATTGCTGCAGCTACATGATGGGTCTTGGCCCTGAAGTGTTTCTCAGCCTAGGATGTACCTCAGTTCTTAAATGAACTTGACACCTTAAGAATATGCTTTAATAATACCAGACCAATTTTGTTATATGTAGGACTAAGTTATAAATATAAAACCCCTTAGAACCTTTTATCTGATGGCACAGAATTACAGAGCTAGGTAGAGCCCCAAGAATCAGTTTATTCTTATCCTTTCATAGATGAGGAAACACAGTCCTCTAGTTAAGAGAATTACCCAGGTTCTCTCTTAGAGAGTCACTGACCACATCAGAACTAGAAGCTGATTACTCTTTCATTGTCTCATGGTATTAATCATCACAAAAGACAGAGGATTTAAATCTAACTCAAATTAGTCAGGCTTCCTTTGGCTCTGTGAAAATATTTCACTTGTAAGAACATGTACATTTTTTGGCCTCTCATTTATTAAGCCAATAAAGTAATGAACACATAATTTAGTTAGCCAATATGGAAAGAAGTAATGTAATAAAGCCGACATCTCTTCACCAGTCATCTGCTTATGAAGTCCAATTGGAATTTTTTCTCTTCCATTTCAGCTTTAACATCTGATATACATTGAGGTAATTTTCTTAATTTTAGAAAAAGTTTGCAATTATTATTAAGTGCAAATGAATTAAATATTTTCAAACATTATGTATACCCATCATGACTCCTATTTTCATTTTACTCTCACTCGATATATTTTGAGACCTAATTAATCATGTACACGGCATGTGTGATGTATGTAGCTCCTCATAGATGAAGACAATGAGGCTTGTTCTCCTTTTGGACACAGACATATAAGAGATGGCTGATAAATATCTTTTTTTGCCCATCGATTTTTTTTTAATTTCAGAATATTACAGAGGTACAAATGTTTTAGTTACATCAATTGCTTTTGTACTGCTTGAGTCAAAGGTATAAGCATGCCCATTACCCAGATAGTGTACATTGTACCCATTAGGTATTAATTTACCCATTCCCTCCTCTGCCCTCCCAACTGCATGATTTTGGTTGAGTTTTAATTCCATCTGTGCACGAGTGCTGATAGGTTAGTTCCAATTTAATAGTGAGTACATGTGGTGTTTGTTTTTCCATTCTTATGATACTTCACTTAGGAAGATGATCTCCAGTTTCATCCAGATTGTTGCAAAAGGCATTAACTCATTTTTTATGGCTGAATAGTACCTGATGGTAGAAATATACCACATTTTATTAATGCACTCATGAATTGATGGGCACTTCGGTTGATTCCACGTCCTTGCGATTGTGAATTGTGCAGCAATAAACATTCTAGTGCTGGTGTCTTTTTGATAAAATGACTTTTTCCTTTGGGTAAATACCTGGTAGTGGGATTGTTGGATCAAAAGGTAAGTCTACTTTTAGTTCTCTGAGGAATCTCCATACTATTTTCCATAGAGGTTATACTAGTTTACAGTCCCACCAACAGTGTATAAGTGCTCCTTTCTCTCTGCATCCACACTAGCATCTATTGTTTTGGGGACTTTTTGATAAAAGCCATTCTCACTGGGGTTAGGTGATATCTCATTGCGGTTTTGATTTGCATTTCTCTGATGATTAGAGATGTTGAGCATTTTTTCATATGTTTATTGGCCATTAGTCTATCTTCTTTTGAAAAACTTCTGTTCATGTCTTTTGCCCAATTTTTAACAGCATTGCTTGATTTTTTTTTTTATTGCTGATTTGCTTGAGTTCTTTGTAGATTGTGGTTATTAGCCCTTTATTGGATGTATAGCATGAGGATATTTTCTCCCATTCTTTAGGTTGTCTGTTTGCTTTGATGATTGTTTCCTTTGATATGCAAAAGCTTTTTAATTTAGTCAAATCCCATTTGTTTATTTTTGTTGCTGATGTGATTGCCGTTGGGGGTCTTCTTCATAAACTCTTTGCCTAGGCCAATATCTAGAAGAGTTTTTCCAACATTTTTTCTAGAATTCTTATGGTTTCATGTATTAGATTTAAGTTTTTTATCCATCTTGAATTAATTTTTGTGAGTGGTGAGAGATATGGATCCTGTTTCAATCTTCTACATGTGGCTATCCAATTTTCCCAGCACTGTTTATTGAATAGGGATTCTTTTCCCCAGTGTATATTGCTGTCTACTTTGTCAAAGATCAGATGGAAATATGTGGATGGTTTTATACCTGGGTTCTCTATTCCATTCCATTGGTTTATGTCTCTATTTTTGTGCCAGTACCATGCGGTTTTGGTTATGATAGCCTTGTAGTATAGCTTGAAGTCTGATAAAGTGATTCCTCCAGGTTTGTTCCTGTTGGTTAAGGTTTCTTTGGCTATTCAGGCTCTTTTCTGGTTCCAAACAGAAGCATAGAATTATTTTTTCCAGATCTATGAAAAATGACATTGGTATATCAATGTTGGTATTTTAATAGGGGTTGCATTGAATCTGTGAATGACTTTGGATAGTATGGACATTTTAACAATGTTGATTTTGTCTATCCATGAGCATGATATGTTTTCCCACTTGTTTACATAATTTGTAATTTCTTTCCTCAGTGTTTCATCGTTCTCTTTGCAGAGATATTTCACCTTCTTGGTTAAGTATATTCCTAGGTATTTTATTTTCTTTGTAGCAATTGTGAATGGTATTGAGTCTTTGATTTGATTCCTAGCTTGACTGTTGTTAGTGTATAGAAATGCTACTGATTTGTGTACATTGATTTTGTAACCTGAGACTTTCCTGAATTTATTTATCAATTACAGGAGGATCTTGATGGAATTTTTGGGATTTTCTAGATATAAGAGTATATCATTGGCAAAGAGCAGTAGTTTTATTTCCTTTTCCATTTGAGTAGCCTTAATTTCCTTCCCTTGCCTGATTGCTCTGGCTAGGACTTCTAGCACTATATTAAATAGAAGTGGTGACAGTGGGCATCCTTGTCTTTTTCCAGTTCTGAGTAGGCATTCTTTCAACTTTTCCCCATTCAGTATGATGTTGGCTGTGGGTTTGTCATATATGGCTTCTATAAATTTGAGATCTGTTCCTTCTATGACTATTTTCTTAAGAGTTTTTATCATAAAAATGTGCTCAGTTTTGTCAAATCTGTTTCTGCATCTGTTGAGATGATCTTTGTTTTTGCTGCTGTTTATGTGGTGAATCATTTTTATGGATTTACATATGTTGAACCATCCTTGCATCCCTGGGATGAAGCTCATGTGGTTGTGGTGGATTATTTTTTGATGTGCTGCTGAATTTGGTTTGCTAGGATTTTATAGAGGATTTTTGCATCTATATTCATAAGGGATATTTGGCTTATAGTTTTCTTTTTTTGTTGTTTCCTTTCTTGGCTTTGGTATCAAGGTGATACTGGCAATGTTGTTAGTGAAAATGTTTATGGCTGCCATCTAAGACTTTAAATAGCCACCAACTATAATTTATGCACTTGGTCTGGTGAGCCTTCTTCATATAATTTGAATGCTTGCAGAGATCTTTGTATAGAAAAGCTTTAATAATAATAAGTATGTAAAATGAGAGGTGAGTAAGTCAACCAGCAGTAATTATATTCAAGGCTAGAATTAAGGACCTTAGTCAGTTATGTAATCATTGGTGAACTATAAAGAAGTTAAAGTTTCTTTGAATACTTTCTGAAATTGAGGGCACTTCTCAGGGAAAGTTCATATGAAAATAGAAGACCGTGGTCATCTGTAAGCTTCTAAATGACAGAGACCATATTTACTCCATTTCTGTATATATCAGCATTTAGTAAGCATTCAACAAATTTTTGATAAACTGAACCAACATTGCCTCTAGAATATTAAATTACCTGCTAGTCCTTCCCCGAAATATATGGATGGCACATCTTCCAAGGAAACCTCTGCTTATTCTACATACACAACTCAGTTTAACTAGTTGGGTTATTTATTTGGATGCTAACTGGTTGCTAAATTTGCCTGTAAAGTTTCTAGAAGCAAGTTTGGCTAATTCTTGTGACATCCTTGATCCTCTTTACTGTTTTTGTTAAGCCAAAAAAAATGGCCTATTGAAATAGAAAATTCCAAATCTTAAACTGATGCTAACTCCAATCTTGAACCCCAAATCAAGAGAAACATGGTATTCTCAAAAATACCTGGACACCAGGGCAAATAGCTGCAAGTGCCTCAGCAGTATCAGTAAGAATTATTGAGAACCTGGACAGAGTGAAATCCTAGTTGAATTTTGTAAATGAGATTAGTTGTGGAGGCTCTCTTAATTTGTCAGAGCCTGTGATAGGCCACTCAGGAAAACACAAGACTATCAAAACTTAAGGAGAAGCAAAGATCCATTTTATTATGGTCAATAATAGGCTCACCTCTCTTAGGAAAATGAGATGGCTATGGCTGTTGTTCTCTAATCCTTTGTCCATATCACCAAGATAGAATAAGTTAATGACCAGTAGAAGTGGCATTTCCTGAAGGGTGATTTAAACAACCTTTGATGCCTCTGCCCTAAAAATTATACTCATCTTATCCAGAAACTTTTATCATGTCTCTGTTTAAGATTCTGCTGACGAAGAAGCTTGCTTTCTCCTATGAATGCCCAGACACATTATTATATAACCTGTGGGTCTGTACCCACCCTCAGGAACTGGCACCCTCTGCTATCCCTTTCCAGATTGAGACACTGTATATTTTTGTCATCATCCCTCTCAGGCCAACACTACTCCCCTAGGTAAAAGTACTTTATCATTTTCTAGGTGCAGCTAACTCATCATTATAGGCAACTAGCCTAGATGTTTTGAAGTTTTAAACATTAAAACTCCTGCTTAGAAATGTTCTCCATGGACAAAATGAGATTGGTTTGTCAGGTTCAAGATGGGCTCTCAATCAGGAGCAGTGGATTCAGGCTTCAGTGTTCCCTACATAGGAATCCAACAGTTTCAGTGCTTTGCTCCTGGTAGGTTCATTGGCAGGGACTTCTTGAAAGGTAAGGTTTCTGTTATGTAAGTCAGCATGTTGTATATTCCATGGTTAAGGACTTGATGGTTAACACAATTTATGTACAAGAGATGTAAATTCTACAGCATCCATCTCTCCAGATTCATGGTGTTTGATTCTTGTTGGGAAAAATATTTTTGGAGCATTGTCCATTCTTTCTTCTGGTTTGAAAGGATACTCTGTCAGCAAATAAGTCACTAGCAAATTTAGAAGGAACAATCTACGAGGGACTGCTTTTGAGCTGCCTGTCTCCTATAACCAGAGCATCCATTCAAGTTCTACGTTTTTCTCCGATATGGTAGATGTAATTTGTTAAAAACATGAATTCCCTTGTCATGGAAAACAACACCCACCTATATGAGTTATTTTCAATCTTGGCTGTGCATTAGAATCATCACAAGAGCTTTAAAAAATACTGATGCCCAGGCCCTACCCAAGAAATTCTTATCTAATTGATCTAGAGCAATGCAAACCCATTAGTATTATTTTTTTCTAATTCCCTAAGTGATTCTAATGGGTGGTCAGAATCATGAACTTATGCTTAGATTTATATTCTCTCTCTGATAATCTTTTAAATTTATTTGGTTTTACAACCTTCTACAAAGATAATCTTCCCTGAGGATTGAAGGGTAAGACTGATGATCAACTCAGTATTTCCCTACCTGAAGCCTCTGGGAAATGGATTGGCCATCACTTCCCACTGGGCCAGTATTTTAGATATAGAAAAATTAATCTAAAAGGGATATTTATCATTAAATGTGTTCATGAACTAACTTGGTGGTGCTAAATGGTAGGTATAAATCCACAGGAAATATTAGACTTGCCCCTACATCAAATATCCTCACTTATCGTTTATCATCTAAAGACATATTTAAAATTCTGCCTTAGTTACTTAGGGGAAAGGTTTTTCCCTTCACCTTCTTTTAACAGATTAACGGATTAAACCTGGTCTGCTCTTGCTTCTAGGGTCTGATTTGACAAGGACCGTTGGGCAGCTAAATACATCCCTGACCAAGTTAGTGTGCAATATATGAAGAAAAATATAAAGGCTGGTGTGGTTTTTACAAATTTTAGATCTCTTTATGGTAGGGAGTTCTGGTTCTGCCAAGATGGAGTAGTCCCATTTCTCCCAGGTCCTCCCCTTCACAATAAAACTAACGAATAAACAAAAAAACCTGGATATAACACTACAAGCAAGGTCCCTTCAAAGGGACCTTGAGACTTGAGGAACGACATGGTGATGTCTTCCCTGGGTCTCCTTTGTGCCTCCCACATATCCCAGACAGGGCAATACAGAAGCTTCCAATCCAGAAGTGCCAACAATTATGTGCATAAAAGCTCCAAGAAAACCTGCTCATCCCAAAACAAGGGACCAGGAAACATGTGGGCTGACATTAAAAAACTTTCTTGGCAATAGTGCCCAATGCTAGTCAAACACCAAGGGGAAAAACACAATCATATCTTGTTTTTGTTGTAGTTTCAGCCATGGAGTGGGAAGCTGATCAGCTTCAATCCCCTGCCCAGGTGAAAATCAGTAGCACTCTGATTCTCCCATATCTGGATGTCCAAGGGGCTAAGCAAGGAGATGATATTCCAAACCCTGCCTGGGAAAGTGGGCAGTGCTCCAATTTCCTTCCTAGGTTAGTGCCAGTGAAGCCCAGTAGGGAACTGAGCCTCTGCTTTCACCCAGCACC
>RJWJ010024799.1:0-24517 GCA_004363605.1 Indri indri | reverse complement strand
ATCACCCGGGCCTCCCAGGCCTTTCACTCCTCCCCAAATTGCAGCATGGTGGTTTTGCTGGGATCTCCAGAACCACTGAGTCACAACTCCTTTAGGCCCCTCTGGGCTGGCGGGTGAGGGATGTGGGGGGCTGGACATCTAGAACGTGTGAGCCTGCACACATGGAAGTCATTTTCGGTGTCCTTCACCCCACCTCCCCCCTTTCCCTTCCTCCTGGGTTATCTGGGCTACCCCCACCCCCATTAGGCAGAGGGGTCCAGGGTTTGTGGGGCCTGAGGCTTTTCAGGAGTCTCTCTAAGAAAGCACCAAAATATCTTCCTTTTGCAAAGTTTACCAGGGCATGTGACCCTGTGGACACATTGCTGTCCCTCTTAGGGCCCTGACATTGAGGGCCCTGAAACTTTAGCCTCACTGGCTCATGCAGAGTCCACTTCTTACCACGGGGACAGTGATCACTTTACTGCTGCCCCCCAGATGTAAGCCCACCCCATTTTGCTTCTCCAAGACACTCCGCCCTGGCCTCTTCCCCACTCCTGCCCATCACATGCTTCTAGAATAGCCACACCCCATCCATTTGTGCCACAACATCTGTGCTGCAAACTAAGGAGCCAGTGGCTTCAATATGCCTATTTCCCAGAGGGGTAAACTGAGGCCCAGAGAGGTTGGGGAAATTGCCAATGGTCACATAGCTCTAGCCCGGGATCCTGGGGCTGAAAGACTTTAAACCATTGGCCAAACCCCTTGCCAAGCCTAGAGAACCCTCTTTGTTCTGAATTTCCAGGCAAGAAAGGACAGCCCCACTGTCCAAGAGCAGTGAGGGGAAGGCAGGAGAGCACTGTCATGAGGCTGGGAGGCTCCCAGAGGCCCAGCAGCTCCCCAGCGAGGGCCCTCCCTGGGGACCTGCAGACCCTCAGGCCCTCTTTCAACTGGCGGAGCACTGGCCCATGAGCTTTGAGATTATTTCCTCCACATCCCTGGCAGAGGGAAGGCTGGGCACACACTGGGGTCACTCCAACTGTGGGCTCGCTCTCCATCTGGCCTGAGCCATGATCACGAGGGCAATCCCAGAGGGGCCCTGCCTCCCACACTGGGGGCCTCTGCCCCCAGGAAGACACGGACAGGACACAGAATAGAGGCAGTGTCCCCTCCAACAGGCAGGAAACACTCACTTCTAGATGGGATGGGGTATAATATTGAGGGGTGAGGTCACCAGGAGGGGCAAGAAGGGAAGACAGCAGGGTCTGCAGAATGACAGGGGCCTTGAGTGTGGCCTTCCATCTGGGCCACTGCCTTTGTCCCAGCGCAGACCTTTCCCCAATAAAGCAAGTGGCATTCCAGCCACATGAGCTCATGCTTGGGGCCTTGTGGGGCCTGTGGCTGGGGAGGAAAGGGCTGTCTGCTCCCCACCTGTGGAGGAAAGGCCCCCCCCCAAGACTCTGAGCCCCGTGGCCAAGGTCCCAGCCCAGTGCATTTTGGGATAAAAGGGGAGGGCCTAGGGTGGAACAGACATTCCGAAGACGTAACAACCTTCCAGGAAGCTCCTGGGCCGGCTCTGACTCTGGGCCCGCAGCCAGGCTGAGTAGACAAGGGGAGCATGGGGGTCCCCACAGCCCCTGACAGCAGGCTGAGATCCAGCATCTCCTCTTGGCCAGGGATGGGGTCCATGTTTCCTGCCGGAGCTCAGCGAAGCAGGTGGGAAGGGGGTTGCGGGAGGCCGAGGAAAGCTTTGGGAGGGGGCAGTTCGCCAGAATCCGAGGCGGAGGGATCAAGTGTGTGTTCCGTAGGGAATGAGGGGTGGCAACATACAGAAATAAGCCCCAGCTGCCAGAGGCTGGGAGACACCCGAGCCGTGGCTGCCCAATGCCCCCACGGTGTCCTCAGGAACCTGCTGCTTCCCTGCCCTGCAAGCCCCTTCTGGGCCTGAAAGAACAGGGCAGGCCAGGGTAGGGCCCAGTCACCATGGACAAAGCAGGGCACCTTTCTGGGACCCCAGTCTCTGGGGAGGATGTCGCATGCACCTGTTAGGCTCTGCTTAGGCACTTTCAAGTGGTTGTTTTCAGAACAACAAACATCCTGAGTTTGGGAACACCTCTGTCTGCATGCTTTCCCCCCACACCCCTCCATGACTGGAGGCACATCCATCTCATCTCTGCACTCCTTCTCACACAGGTCTCGAAGCCAGACTCGGGGCTGGTGGCCTTGGAGGCTGCAGGCCAGGAGCTCGTGCTTGAGCTGGAGAAGAAGCAGTGAGTGCCAGGCTGGGGCGGGGCTGGGAGCCCAGGACAGACCTCCCTGGAGGGGTCAGTGCTGGGGTGCAGGGATTGACATGGACCTGCGAGGGAAGCTGAGGGAGAGAGGGCCCCAGAAGGGCTGCGGGTGGCAGAGCAAGTCACGCAGGCCCGCCGCTGGCCCCCTGGAGGCTGAAGTGGACAGTTGAGGTTGGGTCAGCCCTGCTGTGGCACATCCCTGGTCTCAACCCCAGGAGCATCTTAGCTCCCTTTTGCAGGATCTGCCCAGTCAAAAGAATCCCAGATGAGATTCCAACGACGGGACGGCACTCCAGGCTGAGGGAATGGCAGGGACAAAGGGGCTCTGGCTACATTGGGGGTGACAATTTGTCTAGCTTGCCTGGAAGGTTTCCACCCCAGGGAAGGGAGCAGGGGAAATGAATTTGGGGAGTCCCCGTAGGGCCAGATCACAGAAGGCCACTTTAGTGCTGAGTGTCCCGGACCGTGTGGAGCCCAAGATGTTGAGCTGGTGAGTGAACAGGCAGAGCTGTTCTCAGGCTAAAGCCCCGTGCTGGGTCAGGTGCGTGACTAAGAAGGGGTGCGGGGTCTCGAATCCATTCAGACCATATTATCAATAGGTGCCGCTTACCGAGTGCTCGTTTCATCACAGGCGCTTTTCTAAGCCTATACCCGTATTTCATTCTCCCCACGGAGTCGGGTGGACCAGGAACAGACCCTAGGTCCATCACGCCTAACCACTGTTTCTCTGGGGTTCCATGCCCCTACCCTTTCAGTGGGGTGATCACATCACCCACCTCCTAAGGTGGCATGTGTGTGTGCAGTGGGGGAGCTGAGCTGGAGCAGGTGGGGAATGACGGGGAGGTGGAGAAGCAGGTGTCACCTGGGGGTGGTTTGGAGGTAAAGAGGCCAAGGCGAGGCTGGGGTCTCTGATTTTCTTTAAAAAGAGAGATTGGCGTATGGTGTTGATCCATCCTGGTGGGAAGGATCCTGGTGAGATGGAGCCGGAAGATGGGGTCATTATTCAAGTGGGGTCTGGAGAAGGTGGGGGAGGGGATCCCTGCTCAGGTGGGCAGGGCAGGAGCAGGTGCGGGCAGGCAGGGATTCTGTTTTCTCTGGAAGCAGGGGGTGGGCGTCACTGAAGGACAGGTGGGAGGCACGTGGGGGATAGGGGCCTGCGGAGACGATTTAAAGGATCTGTGGTGGGAGGGGCCAGAGGGTTGACCAGATAAGGGCAGGCCACAGGCAGGGTACCTCAGGGCTCATCACACTTCCTTGGCTGCAAGTCCCGCCCCTCAGCAGTGCCCCCCCGAATCCTCCCTCCTGACCCGTGGATCCGGCTGCCTGCTGCAGGCCCCACAGGGACCACAAACCCTTCCCCTAGCTCTGCTCCTCCCCGGTGCCTCCCCTACTCCCCTGCCCCCCATCCATGCCATCGCCACCCACGGCTCCTTCCTGACCTTCACCTGCCTTCGTCCAGCTCAAACTGTTTCTGAGCTGAGCAAGACAGCACTCCTGTCCCTTCCCTAGGACACACCTGGGTGCCTCATTCACAGAGCTGCTCAGTTAGCATCTGGGAGGAAGGCTGGGAGGCATCCTGGAGGAGGCAGGGCTGCTTAGGTGATTCCTGTAACACCCTCTCCCAGCAGGCTGCTGGCCCCGGGGTACACAGAAACCCACTACAGCCCAGATGGGCAGCCCGTGGTGCTGGTTCCCAGCCACACGGTGAGATACCTCCATGGGCTCTGAGAACAGGGTGAGGGCTGCTGGGGGATGCGCCCCCTGCATTCCTACCCCACTCCCCTGCTTCTGTTCCTAGGGAGAGGTTGGAGGCAGCCCCCCACCAAGCCCTCCCTCTTGCCCCTCCCGCTTCAGCCCTGGCTGAGACTTGGGGCTGGGTGTCTTCCTCTCCAGGATAATTGCCACTACCATGGGCGTGTGAGGGGCTTCCCTGCCTCCTGGGTGGTCCTCAGCACCTGTTCTGGGATGAGGTGAGGAGTTCTGGGGGAGGCGGCTGGCCTGGGGATGGGAAGGAGCTCCCTCACACCCCTCTGGCCCTCTGCACCCTAGAGGCCTCATCATGCTCAGCAGCAATGCCAGCTATTATCTGCACCCCTGGCCTCCTGGGGACTCCGAAGACTCCTCAAGGCACAAGATCTTCCGGACTGAGCAGCTGCTTACCTGGAAAGGGCACTGTGGCCACAGGGGCCCTGGGGACAAAAGGGACATGGCCAGCCTTCCTCGTGCTCCACAGAGCAGGGTCAGGGGCTTGCACGGGGTGGGAGTGGGAAGGCAGTATCCATAGCCCTCCAAATCCGAAGAGACAGGAATTCCCAGTCCCCCTTCTGTCCCGATACTTTTATCGAAGGCTGAAGAAACTAGTTCTAATAACATTTTAAAACTGTTCTTTCTGAGAATTGGGGATGGTGGTCAGGGCTCCGCCCGGCAGCCTGCAACTCAGGGTCCCCATCTGCCCGTGCGCAGGACAGGCGAGAGGCCGGCAGGACCCCAACGTACCTGGAGCTGTACCTAGTGGCTGACCACACCCTGGTGAGAGCAGACCCAAGCCGGGCGGCGGGTCCAGGATGAGCCAGCTCAGCCCCTCACGCCGCGGTCTTTCTGCCCTCCCAGTTCTTGACCCAGCAAAGAAACTTGAACCGCACCAAACAGCGTCTCCTGGAGGTCGCCAACTATGTGGACCAGGTTGGGGGTGGGGAGGAGAGAGCAGGAATGGGGGTGACGCGGCAGCGGCGGGCTCAGGGAGAGGAGAGGGGCGCCCCCGCGGAGGAGCCCCCGCACGGCGGGGCGCCTGGCCCGGGTTTCAGCCGCTCCCGCCCTCAGATCCTCAGGACTCTGGACATTCAGGTGGTGCTGAGCGGCCTGGAAGTGTGGACCGAGCAGGACCGCAGCCGCGTCACGCCGGACGCGAACGCCACGCTCTGGGCCTTCCTGCAGTGGCGCCGGGGCCTGTGGGCGCGGCGGCCGCACGACTCGGCGCAGCTGCTCACGTGGGTGCCTCTGACCGCCACGCGGGGCCCGGGCCGGGCGGCCTCGACTCCCGGCCCCGCCCGGTCACTCCGAGCTCCGCCCTCAGGGGCCGCGCCTTCCGGGGCGACACCGTGGGACTGGCGCCCGTCGAGGGCATGTGCCGAGCCGAGAGCTCCGGAGGCGTGAGCACGGTGAGCCCCGCGGGCCCCAGAGGGAGCCAAGAGGGAGGGCTCGCGGCCCGCACTGACCGCCCCCGCGCCCTCCCAGGACCACTCGGAACTCCCCATTGGCGCTGCAGCCACCGTGGCCCACGAGATAGGCCACACCCTGGGCCTCAGCCACGACCCCGACGGCTGCTGCGTGGAGGCCGCGGCCGAGCACGGCGGCTGCGTGATGGCGGCGGCCACCGGGTACGCGCGGGGCGGGGGGATGCGGGGACCCGCCGCTGGACCTGGGGGCCCCGTCGGCTGTGTTTCTTTGGTTATCCCTCAGTTTCCTCTTCTGTAAAGTGGGGATCATTGATAGTAGTACCCGATCTTAGGGTTGTTTATGAGGCTTAAATGGAGGGAGCGCCGGTAAAGTGGATTCTCAAGAGTACGAAGATTATTTTCCGAACAACCTATCAAGGTTACTCCTACCTCGGGAGTAGCACCGCTGGGTCGCTGGTTCACCTTGGGTCCTGGGCTGCCCACTTTTGGCGTCACACCCTCCTGCCTCGGACTGTGTGTGACTTTTCGCCAGTCACTGCTCCTCTGGAGCATTCGAGCCTCCCACCGCTCAGGCGGTGCCAGCGCATCTGGCGGCTGTGTGAGCAAGCCCAGGGGTGGGGATCAGAGACGAGCGGGGTTTCGGGGGGTGGTCCCCGCACGCCCGACGCCCTCCCCGCGCCCGTAGGCACCCGTTCCCGCGCGTGTTCAGCGCCTGCAGCCGCCGCCAGCTGCGCGCCTTCTTCCGCAAGGGGGGCGGCGCGTGCCTCTTCAATCACCCGGAGCCCGGGCTGCTGGTGCCGCCGGCGCGCTGCGGGAACGGCTTCGTGGAGGCAGGCGAGGAGTGCGACTGCGACCCCGGCCAGGTCAGGTCGGCTTGCTGGGCCCCGGAGGTCCAAGAATGCTCCCCGCTCGCCCTCTTGGTCTGGCGCGCTGCGCCCTCACCTGGTCTCCCCCTCGCCTTTCTGGCTGCAGGAGTGCTGGGACCTCTGCTGCTTCTCTCACAACTGCTCTCTGCGCGCGGGGGCCCAGTGTACCCAAGGGGACTGCTGCACGCGCTGCCTGGTGAGGGCAAGGAAGGCTTGTGGTGAGGGTTGCGGGGCGCTTGAGAGTCAGCCTGTGGTGGCCTTGGCTGATTGGAGACCTCCAGTCCCCCTGCTGGGTGCTGGCTCTGCTCTGCGTGGGTCCACTGGCCCCGGCGGCCCAGCTCTCCCACCTCTGAGACATGCTCTGGGGGTGAATCTTTCACTGTCCATTGTCTCTTTGTCCTCCCCACACTGGGTCACCTGTGCAGCTGAAGCCAGCAGGTGTGCTGTGCCGCCAGGCGACAGGAGACTGTGACCTTCCTGAGTTCTGCACGGGTGCCTCCCCCAACTGCCCCCCGGACATTTATGTACTGGACGGCTCACCCTGCGCCAGGGGCCATGGCTACTGCAGGGATGGTGTGTGTCCCACACTTGAGCAGCAGTGCCAGCAGCTCTGGGGGCCTGGTGAGAGGACAGGAGTACCCTTGTGCCTTGCCCCAATCCTCATGTGGGCCCAGTTTTCTACTGTGGGAAGATGGGCAGGGGGAACTGAGGCCCGCGGAGCATGGCCCCTGCCTGCCTGGGCTTCCCCCAGCTCAGCCCATGTTTTCTCAGGTTCCCACCCAGCCCCAGAGGTCTGTTTCCAGGTGGTGAACTCTGCAGGAGACGCTCATGGGAACTGTGGCCAGGACAGTGAGGGCCACTTTGTGCCTTGTGCACAGAGGTGGGGAGTGGAATGGGGGGAGCAGAATCTGGGGAGTGAGGGAAAAGGGGGGATGCTGCAGGCTGTGACCAACCCCCACTTTCTCCCCAGGGATGCTCAGTGTGGAAAGCTGCAGTGCCAGGGTGGAGAGCTGAGCCCACTCACGCCATACACGGTGCCGGTGGACTCCACTGTTCACCTAGATGGCAGCGAGGTGACCTGTCAGGGAGTCTTTGCGCTCCGCAGTGCCCAGCTGGACCTGCTTGACATGGGTCTCGTAGAGCCGGGCACACAGTGTGGACCTAGAATGGTGAGTCCTGCCCACCTGCCCCCTCCTTGCCACTTGAGTGCCACCAGGCCAGAGTGCCCCCTCACTGCCCAGTGCTCCCTGCCCACAGGTGTGCCAGGACAGACGCTGCCAGAACACAACCTTCCAGGACCTGGACCACTGCCTGACCACCTGCCATGGCCACGGGGTGAGTGGCGCAAGGGGTGGGGGTGACTTTGGGGTCCCTAATCCCACTCCACCCTCCTTCTCTTCTCTTCTCCTCTGCAGGTTTGTAATAGCAACCATAACTGCCACTGTGCTCCAGGCTGGGCTCCACCCTTCTGTGACAAGCCGGGCTTTGGTGGCAGTGTAGACAGCAGCCCTGTGCAGCCTGAAAGTGTGTCAATGGGGCGCAGGCAGGCAGGCGGGGCCAGGTTGATGCACCTGCCCAGGACTCAGCCCACCCTGTCCTCTGCAGGCCATGACGCCTTCCTGCCGGCCATGCTGCTTAGCTTCCTGCTGCCTCTGCTCCCTGGGGCCGGCCTGGCCTGGTGCTGCTACCGGCTCCCAGGAGCCCATCTCCAGCGATGCCCCTGGGGCTGGAGGAAGAACCCCACATGCAGTGGGTAGGCTCTGAGCCCACTCCTGTGGTCCCTCTCCTAGAGCTCTCCAGGGAGCTGGTGCAGGGTCCCCAGCCTTGCCCCCAGGCTCAAAGAGAGGCCCCAGTGGCCTCCCAGTGAAGCTGAGGGTGTGGATCCCTGCCCCCACCAGCACCCCAGGGCACAGCCCTCTACCTCTTCCCCTCCAGTATAGCTGCTCTTGTCCACGTCTGTGGCTTCTCCCACCAGGTGGCTGCCTCGCCTTGACTTTGCCGTTTTTGCCCCAGTTTAGAATGCAGTCTGTGCTCCCTGTGCCCTGGAGGCCTCCCCAGCCTTTGTCTTCGTTTTCAGCCCTCTACCACTTCCTCTGCCCAAATAGCCTCTGTCACTCCCTTCAAGTTCCCAAATGCCAGGCCCAGCACATCTTTTCACTCCACACCTCCGGTCAGCCAGGGGCCTACCCCTAACCCAATTCTGTGATCTGGGAGGAGGGTCACATAATGCTAATCATAGTTGTCCTGAGGCTGCCCCTGCACTGGGACGTTGGGCAGGGCAGGCACCTATGGCCATGTCTGACTCAGCCTGGCCTTGGGAGTGCTCTGGGCAAGCAGAGGGAGAAGGCAGGGTTTGGGTTGGAGATGGGGACAGAGGGCATCCCAGACAAGGACAGGGCACCCACCAGGCCTTGCTGAGAGGGCCCTGACACATGAGTAGTGATGAGGGTATGTAGGCAGAGGAGCAAGGTGGTCAGAGTTTGGTGCATCAGCCTGGGGGGCCAGGGCATGGTCTGCATCTCACCTCTGGGGTGGGCTCTTGAGGACAGTGGAGACTGTTTTGAAGGGAAGTCAAAGGAAGCGGTAAGGCCCTGGGAGATGGGATGGGGAGACAGCCAAAGATGGCTTGGAGTCATCAAGGGTGGCAGGATACCCAATCGCTAGGAGCACAGACACAGCTGCCACAGTTGGGGCAGGGGGACATCCAGGCCTCTTTGGGACCTGAGTGATACCAACATCTGGAAAGCACCAGGCTGCTGGGGTGGTGCCATGCTTGGGAGAAATGTCAGGGCTGGAGGGAGGAGGTGCCAGCAGCCTGGGAGGGCATGAGTCACAAGTGGAGGTGGCTCTCAGGAGGGAGCAGGAAGGGAGCTTAGAGCAGAAGGGTGGAAACTTAGTCAACACAGGGCACATCGGCTGGACGCCACGCTGTAGGGAAGCAGTCCCAGGGACCCCTGCCCAGGGTCACTGTTCCAACCTCCTGTACGCAGGGACCACCCCCTGTGCAGTGTTCATCCCACAGAGTTGGGCCCCACAGCCACGAGAGAGCCCTGGCCCCTGGGTGAGTGAGGCCCCGGGGGAGGTGGGGAGGGAAGCAAAGGGTGGGCTCTTGCCTTCTGCCTCCTTCCAGATGGGTCCCTCCTCTCCACTTAGCACCCAGCCACCCTGAGACCCCTGTGCCCCACCCCAGCCCCTGGGACTCCTGCTGTGTTGACAGCATTCATTGTCTGCCATTGCTCCCAGACCCTGAGAACCCTGCCAGAGCCCAGCAGCCTCCCTGAGAAACCTGGGCCCTGTAGCCCCACCTGACTCCCAGGTAGGTAGGGACCTGACACAGAGCCCTTCCTCCCCCCCACTGTCCGTCCATCCACCCTCTCACTCCCCAGCCCCTCAGCTCCCTACCCCTACTCTGAGGTTTCTAAGCTTGGTTATTATGCAAATGAGACATAACCTCTTGGAGAAGCTGTTGTCATGGAGACCAGGATGCTGGAAGCCCCTGGGAGGGGGAGGCAGAAGCTTGGCTCTTCCTGGGTAATTGGTCTCCTCTGGGAAGACAGGCCTCCTGCCACGTGATTTGCAGCCTGGGCTCCAGTCCTCAGGGGATGACCATCCTCCTTCTCATTCTCAGCAAGTCAAGTCCAGAAGCCAAGATCCTGCCTCTGGTGAGAAGTGGCTCCTGATTTAAAGACAGGTGGCCACTGACAGCCACTCCAGGAACTTGGACCCCCAAGGGCAGAGCCAGCGAGTCAGCCGACCTCATGCACCTTCAGGCAGCTTGGAAGTTTCTTCCCCCCATTAGCTCCCACCCCCCGACCCAGGACCCCAGAGCCTCATCAGAAGCTGCCCAGTGGGGTCCCCACCCCTTAGGGCTGCAGGATCCTGCTGGGTACACCCTCCAGCTCGCATAATCCACCAGACCCAGGAGCAAAGGCCATTTAAGAAGTTTAGGGGCTCACATAACTGGGATATTGTCAAATTCTGCATCCTCTCACTCTTTACCTCTTTACCCGTGCTTCCTTTGCTGTAGGATGACTCCTTTTTCTCAGGCAGGTTCCCGTAAAAATGCTCTTACAGAGCGCACCTTTTATAGTCCGAGCAAAAGTCCCAAAAGGAACTCTGATTAGTCCAGCTTGGGTCACGTGTCCACTAATCAGCCAATCACGATAGCCTGAGAAATACTATACATCCATTGGCCAGGCCTGGGTCATGCACAGTTCCCTGGAGTCCTGGGATGGGATCAGCCCAGTAGAGCCACAAGGGGTGAGACTGGGGAAGGAACAGTTTCCACGAAAGAAGAGATAGATTCTGTTACTAGAAGAAGCAATGCCAAACAGACAAAAATGGGAGTCTCCTATGTGAGATATTTGCTCCTGGGGCCACCTTTCTGTTTCAGCTCTGGAAGTCTTCCCAAGAGACTTCCTAAGGTTTAGATGACAAATAGATACATAGATAATTTAAAATGTTAGCCCACGTACTCCAGAAGGAATGTACAGAAATGGTCATAGTAGCATTATTTTCTTTTTTTTGTCTTTGGCAGAGAGCATTATTTTCAATAGCTAAACAGTAGAAAAAATTTTCAATACCCAACAATATAAGAATGGATAAAATATGGCAGAGTCACATTCGTGGAATACTACACAGCAGAAAAGTGAACTGTTCTACAAACACCAACCAACATGAATAAATCTCAAAAGTATTGAGCGAAAAAGCAAGTTCCTGAGTGATAAATACAGTAAACCACTCATACAAAGTCTGTACATATGCAAAACAATACTGTATCTTGTTTAGAGAAAGACAACATAGTGGTAGCTAGGGGGTACTAAAGGGAATGGGGCTGGGGGTAGCACAGGAACTGACAGGGGACACTAGGGCTAGTGGGTTGGGGTCCCTCTTGGCACATTGAGGCGCTGGATCCCGTGACTCCGGGATCTATCTGAAAGCGCTGCCTGGGGTGGGGACTCAGTGGGGGCGGGGAGTCACTGCCATTGCAAAGGCTCCTCCCAGCGTGTTGCACACACCTGGGTTTCCACCGTGCTCCTGCTGGGAAAGCGCTAGGAAGCTGGCACCTGTCTGACTAAGGCTCTGCCTCTGCCATCCTTCTCTGTTCACTGTCCAGCATGGAGCGCTGCTTGGGGTCCAAGCAGTTGCTGCTGCTACTGCTGCTACTGCTGCTACTGGGTGAGCGCTCATCTCCTCTCCCAACCCTGGCCTCTCTGTCCCTGCTCCTCTGGGACAGGGTGGGAGCACAAGAGAGTGATTCCGGGGAAAGCCAGAAGTATGCAGGGGCACTGGGGAGAGGCCTGTGCTCGGGGTGTGGGGACACCTGGCAACCTAACCCGCTGTGTGGCAAGCATCCGCCTTTGGGCCCAGCTGAGCCACCCCCCTCCCAAGTCCAGCCTTGGTACCTGTGCCCCATGAACCTTCCCCTATTGTTTTCCATCTCCCAATTCTGTACCCATTCCTCCACCCTCAAGACTGCTTGCTCAAATCTTCAGTGTCTCACATCTGCTGTTCCACCTCCAACTGTCTCTTCCCCACCTGGGCATGGGGAGGGTGGGTCACTTTATGGCATGTGGTGTGGAGAACGGAATCTGGTAAAGGTTTAAAGCAGGAGATCTTGGAGCTGCGATGCGCTGATTTGAGGGTGGAGACAAGGTAAGGGAGCTCCTGGCAAGGAAGACAGGTAAGCACTTGCAGGTCCAAGACCTGAGGCGACACTAGGTGCTGTTAGGGACCTGTCTGAATCCACACCCTGGCAGCCAGGCCTAAACGGGCTCTCCAGTGGTCAGAGCCCTTGCTCAGAATCCCTCTTTGGCTTGGCTGGTGGTGGTGAAAGGGCTGGGGGAAGCCAGAGTCCAGATGGGGCGGGATGAGTTAGACCCGAGGGAGCATCAGGAAAGACTGAGGCAAGAAGACACTGGATGCAGGGGGCAGTAGGGGGCGCACAAGGTTGAAAAGGAGAGAGAAGCAGAAACCTACAGTCCCATCCAAAGGGTCTCCATTGGGGGAGATGGAGGAGGGGAGAGAAGGCAAGGCCAGGCTACCCAGCGTGTCAAGAGGAGAGGACAAGGAGCGGCAGCTGTCCTCAATGCCATGTCTGAGAAGTCTCCAGGCCCCCAGAAAGCCTGTTTCCCCCATCGGGTAGGGTCCGTGAGGGTGGAAGAAGCCCCGTGGACCTCTCTGGGTGTGTGCGGCCATACTAGGGATAGAGGTGGTTCCGGGAAGGCCGGGCTGGGCCTCAATGCGTCCCCTCCAACCCTGACGTGTTGCAGAGACCCCCAGAGCCCGAGCCTGCCCATCCTCGCGACGGAGAGCCGGTCAGCAACAGTCAGCCACGTCTCTGGGCCACACTCTGCGTCCCTCGGGTTTTGAGCGCCCCCCACCTTCCAAGAGCGTGGCCGGGGGCGGGTGTGAAGTGTGCACATAGGGCGCACAGAGCACTTCAGCCTGTCCGCTCCTCCACCAGGGTCCGCGAGCCCAGCGGGAGAGAACCGATGCGTGGACGCGGCCGAGGCGTGCACGGCGGACGCGCGGTGCCAGCGGCTGCGCACCGAGTATGTGGCGCAGTGCCTGGGTCGGGCCGCGCCGGGGGGCTGCCCTCGCGCCCGCTGCCGCCGCGCCCTGCGCCGCTTCTTCGCCCGCGGGCCGCCCACGCTCACCCACGCGCTGCTCTTCTGCCCGTGCTCCGGCCCCGCGTGCGCCGAGCGCCGGCGCCAGACTTTCGTGCCGGCCTGCGCCTTCCGGGGGCCGGGACCAGCGCAGCCCTCCTGCCTCCAGCCCTTAGACGCCTGCGAGCGCAGTCGGGTCTGCAGGTGCGCACGCCCAGGGTGGGGCGCGCGGCTGGGCGGGGCCACCGCCCACTCACCGCCCTCCCCACGCCGCGCAGGCCCCGCCTCCTGGCCTTCCAGGCCTCCTGCGCGCCCGCCCCCGGCGTCTCCGACGGCTGCCCGCGGGACCAGGGCCCCCGCTGCCTGCGCGCCTACGCGGGCCTCGTGGGTACGCGCGCCTGGGACCCGAGCCCGGGTTGGGGCTCTTCAGGGATGCCCCACCTGGGTGGGCCGATGACCCCACCCTCGGGGTCCCTGCAGGCACCGCGGTCACCCCGAACTACGTGGACAACACGAGCGCGCGCGTGGCGCCCTGGTGCGACTGCGGAGCCAGCGGAAACCGGCGTGAGGAGTGTGAAGCCTTCCGGGGGCTCTTTACAAGGAACCGCTGCTTGGGTGAGGGGCCTGGGCGGGGGTGGCACTTCCTGCCCCCTCCCAAGCCGTCTGACCCGCGCTAAGCCATGTTGGAGGTGAGGAAACTGAGGCTCTTTGCGGCAGCCACGCAGGTGCACTCCCGCCGCTCTGCTGCCTTCCTGCCCCTGGGGAATCCGCGGGCAGCTCTCCCCGAGACCAGGTCACAGACCCTAAGTAGAATCCTAGGCATGTCAAGGCTGATGCTCCTGCGGGAGGGAGGAGGCGAGAGTTAAAACAAGGACCTGGAATTGAACAAGGCTAGACTCCTTTCCACACTTCTGAGGGGATTCATCCCCCAGGCACTCCCAGCCCGCCCGTCGACCCCACTGATGATCTTGCCTGTCAGGGTCAGAATAGCTCAGTGGTCTCGGAGTTACGGGGCCCGAGTTTGAAGCCAGACCCTTTCACTTACTACCTCTGAGCCTTTTGTGTTCATCTGTAAAATGGGGATAATTGTTACCCTCCCCTGCGAGGATGGTAGACTATACAGTTTGAGTTCCTCTTAGCACAGTTGTCCTTATTTTGTTATTCCTCCCATGCACCCTCCATCCTAAGCAGCCAGTTTTGCAGCCACCAGGAGGTCTCTCAGTTTATCCCCAAGGGTCTGGGGTTTCTCAGCCAAGCCCACCCTGGACCCCTCCTTCCATAGATGGTGCCATACAGGCCTTTGACAATGGGTGGCCCCCAATCCTGCAGGACCAGCTGGAGCCCCAGCCAGGCCCAGAGCACAGCCTTCTGCAGGTAGGTCTGGCAGGGAGGGGACGGGACCAGCAGTTCCCCACAGTCTGCTTCACACTGTTCCACGTCTGGTGTGCCTGGGTAGAGGCGTGAATGCCCAGGATGGGGGTGCAGGCAGAGTACTCAAGTCCACACTCTGTCCCACCCCCAAGGTGTCTTCCACAGATGGGTCCACGGAGGGGAGCTCCCTGCTCTCCGTCCTCCCTTTCCTGGCCTTCCAGGCCCTGCTCTGACCAGGATGGCAGACCTCGGACAATACCACCAACTCTGCCTGGGATACAGGGCCACATCTGTGGCCTGCTGCCCCACTGAAAAGGGACTGGCTTCCCTACCAGGCTGGCCTCTGTGCTCTCGCCCTGCTGCCCTTTGTAGGTCTGGACACCCTGTGTCCCTGTCCCCTGGATGTAGGCTGGGGGCCTGGCCGCAAAGCACTGGCCTGCCTGTCAGTAGGCGTCTTGGTGGTAGGTCCCTTTCTCCACAGACCTTGACACAATTGGGGTCTCTCACAGGGTAGGGGCAGGAAAGGGTCACTTTTGTAGCTGAGGCCTCCCCACGGCCCCAGATCTCCTCGAGATGGTCAGGACCATCCAGATTCCCAGAATTCTAGGAAGTTGTCTCAGTCTCCCAAGCAGATAACTCCCTGAGGGATTCACCTGACAGGCTTGTAGGCAAGACTCCTGGCAGTGCTGCAGCTTCCCAGGGTACCCTCCCTGCTAGGCCACCTGCACCCCATGGCTAATGTTGGCTGAGTGCTTCCCATATGCGATAATGCTACTTGGTGGGCCCCCCTGCCCCTGCATGGCACCCGCCCTGTGGCCATCTTCCCCCAGTTTACCGTAGCAGTAGGAGTGGCATACGGTGCACAATAAACCCGTGTGCCCAGACTGACCTTGCTTTCTTGTGACCTGTGTCTTGGGATCCTGGAGACCAGGATCTGCTGCAGGGGTTGCCCCTGCTGGCCTTTGTGACCTTGAATGGCTTCAGAACCTCTCTGGGCTCCTTCTCGTATCTCCTCGCCTACGGATGCCGAAATGAATCAACTCTCAGGCCCTAGTGGCAGGGATTTGCATTGCTTTCATCTATACTTTTTCCTTCTCTGCTAGTACTCAGGTAATGAAACTACATTTCCCAGACTCCCTTGCAGTTGGGGTGGCCATGTGACACACTGGCCAGTGTGGACCCAGCGAATGCCAAGGGAATTGTTAAGTTGCAGTTCTGCAAAGCAGTTTGGGGAGGAAAGGGAGAACAATGGGGTCTAGGTAAGGTATTAAGCCTTCCGCCTGTTTCCTGCTTCCTTGAAAGCTTGGAGACTCCTGATGAGTGAGGGTTACTGGGGCTACTGTGTCCCTGGGCTGCTCCTTCTCAACTTACTGAGGTTTGGCAGGAGCCATGAAACAGGGTGCAGTAGAAGCTGTTGGCATCTTGCTCAGAGACCTCTCTGGGCCAGTGCAGCCCGTCCACCAGCCACTGGGAACTGCGGCTGCTAAACCAGCTACAGCTGCCCGCTTCTCTACAAAATCGTCCTTCCAGAAATACCTTATAGGCTACACTCTGCTCCTGGAGGTGGCTGTAGCCAATGACTGATTCAGGGGGGCTGGCCTGCCTGCCTCAAGAGGGGACGATTCTGTGCCATTTGTGCTCCAGAGCTCCCATGGGATCAGGCTGAGGCTACACTCCAGGTGGGACCACATCCTGGCTCAGCTCCTGCCCCTGCCTCATCCTGCTTCCCTCGCTCACAGGTTCAATCCTGGCATGAGAATTCCTGTCTTGGGCTTGGCTTCTGGAGATCCTGACCTAAGACACGGGTTAGGTACAGATCACACCAAAACTCAGGCCTGGGGCTGTCCTGACCAGGAAAAGAGCCACTAGCCCAGACAAGAGTGTGTACTTAGCAACTTATACCAAACCCACAGACACTGCTTGTTTGAAGCTGTCAACCAGCCTCCCAGCTTCCTCCCAGCTTGTAACAGAACAGATCAAACTGGCTTGAGGGTGTGTCTGAGCAATCTGGGCTTCAGGCATGGCTATCTCTAGGGGTTCAAATGATATTGGCCCTGCTGGTCTATCCATGGCTTCCCTCAGTTGCAAGAGGATAAGACTGCCACCATCAGCCTCTGGTTTACAATCTCTCCCTTTAGCAGTCTCTGTAGGGAAAGGCACCTCTCTTTCCCAGCATTCCTGACTGTCCCAGGCAGGACACTGCTGGGCCCAGCATGGGTTATACGCCTCTTCCTGTGGCCTGGGGAGTGATACCAACCCACCAGAGTCACATGAAATGGGAAGGACAGTTTTCCAAGGAAAAAGAAGGTGTTGGGCAGAGTGAAACTCAGTCAAACCCACTCTCACTTTATGAAGAAGAGGAATCCTCCTCACCCCTACACCTGTGCGGGAATGGATACCTGCAAGTGGATTGAGGAGAGACGGTGTGCTGTGTGCCTGGCTCACCATGATGGCATGGTAGCCCAAACACAGAATCAAATGTCTGCTAAATGACTCGCCTTATATGGAAGTGTGTTAAACTATTTGTCATTTTTTTAACTAAAAATTTTTTTCTTTGTATCCTAATTATTTCACATCTACTTCCCATTTTTTACTCAGTTAATTAGAATCAAATATAGGCATTAAAAAAGTGGAAATGACTTCAAATAAAAGTAGAATTCTGGATAAAAAATATAGGCGTGTACCTTCTAAAAGATTGGGAAGATAAAGAGAAGAAAATGTATTTTGAAATTATAAAATTGTTTCATGGCTGCTGGTGGTCCCAAAGATATGTCCACCTCCCAATCCCTGGAAGCTGTAAATGTTACCTTATATGTAGGCAAGAGAGTAGTATCTTCTATGGCAAAGGTGTGATTAGGTTATGGATCGCGAGAGGAGAAGCTTATCCTGGCCCTGAGTGCAATCACATGTATCCCTATGAGAGCCAGGCAGAGATGTCTAGAGAGAGACTAAACTCGCACACATAGGGAAAGGCGACGCAAAGGACAGAGGCAGAGATTGGATGGTGCAGCCACAAGCCAAGGCATGTCAGCAGCCACCTGAAGGTAAAGGAGGCAAGACATAGATTCTTTCCTGGAGCTGCCAACACCTCGATTCCAGACTTCCAATCTCTAGAGCCATGAGAATAAATTTCTGTTGTTTTAAGCCAGTGAAGTTGTGATTTGTTCTGGCCACCCAAGGAAACGAATAGAGCTGTCTAAGATTGTTAGTTTGGTTTCTGTTACTTCTACCTAAAAGGGTTCTGGTTTATATACAGAAGTCTGGCCAAATGCCTCAAGGCTGAGTCCAGCTGTGGCCCCCACACCAGAAATGGATCGTGCTGTGTTCTTCCACATCTGTGTCAGCCTTCGTGTCCTGCCAGAGAGCTGTCACTCCATGCACAGGCTCTGGGAGACTGTAGTCCCAGCCCCGAACTGCACCCCTATGACTGGGTCTCTGTTACCTGTTGCCAACATCAAGCCCCAGCCAGCAGGTGGCTGGGGGTGATGGAAAAAGGCAGGTGCTGGAAGCATCGGTGGATTTGTTGGTGGAGAGGTCATGGCTCATGAATGCTGATCCTGGCGTGGAGCCCAGTGTCTATGTGCGAGGTCAAAGTGGAAACCACTCACTGCCCACCAAGCAAGTCAGGCCAGGCCAAGCTGAGAACCAGCTCATTTGTGCAGGAAGTGTGGACATTGGCCAGTGAAATTTCCAGAGGGCCAAGAGGATGGGCTATGCAGGGTTTCAGGAGCAGTCCCTCAGCTGGACAGCAACTTGCCAGTGAGCCGGGCACACCTGTGAATGGAGGCAGGAACACACGGCCCTGCCTTGCCCGGCTGCAGGCCCGGGAAGGCCTGGGTTGAAGAATACCTTGGGAAGCTGTTCTGCCAGGGACATGTCACCCCACACCTCAAAGCACCTCCATTACAGGGCAGAATATACAGATAGAAAAATTAAGACAAGTACACACACAAGAAAATAACACAAAATCAGAAACTGAGCCCTCAGGGGACAGCAACTAAATGAGGATGGCAGGCCTACAGGGTGTGCAAATGGGCCCTGGCAGCAGGGCCAAGCCCTGACTCTGTCCAGCACACTTCATAGCGTCATCAGGATCATCGGGTCTCTTTCCTGTGCTGGGGACACAGGGTGGGAGGGAATTCCTGCCAGGCATGCTACACAGCCAGCAAAAGCAGGGCTGCAGGACATATGTCTGTTCACACGTGACCCATACAGGCATGTGAGGTGGGGGACTCAGGTACCAGGAATGACGTTGCTCTTGGTGATGGAATTTTCCAAAATTTTCAGCTCATGGTAAAGTTTTTAGGAAAACGACGTTCAGCCCTCCCTTGATTTACACAGTAGTTGCATTTCTGCAAAACCATATTAAACCAGCTGTCAAATACTCTGTTTTATAATAGGGTTAGATGCCACACTCAAATAATTAGAAATGTTTTCAACTGCACAAATATCCAGCAAAACGTTTGAAAATCAGGTGGGACCTGGGTCAGTTCTCTGCTGGGCGGGACAGTCTTGCACACCATGGGCCGTCTACCCCCAGGCCCACCCGCTAAAATCTCAGCAGCACCTCCCCCAACAGCACAATCACACTCGCCCCCAAGTATTTCCAGAATGTTCCCTAGGGGGCAGTGCTGGCTGAGAATACACCAGCCTCAACTCATGCTGCCACAGTCGGCTGTGCTCAGCCACACCAATTGCCCTGCCAGCGTCCACATCCCCTGGGCCTGCTGTCACCTCAGGGTCTCCGCACCAGCTCCTGTCGTGAATGCTTTTCCCCCGGACATCTGGATTCCGCTCCTTCATTCAGCTTTCTGCTCAGCTGTCACTTTATCGGAGTGGCCTTCGCTGGCCACGCTATGTTAAGAAGCAACCCCTAGAGCACTTTCTACCCCCAGCCCTACTTTTACCTTTCTTCACAGAACTTATCATCTGACATTTTATTCATTGTGGTCTTCCCCACTAGATTGTAAATTCCTTAAAGACAGGGATTTTTGTTTGTTTTGTTCACTGCAAAACATCTGGTCCCTACGCTATGCCTAGCCCTGTTGTGCTCAATAAAAGTGTGTTGAGTAACTAGAAGAATAAATCTAGAGAAATGGGAATTAACTCAGGCAGGGTAAGAGGAGATATCTACTTCTATTATTAATAATTCTACCTTTGGTCTACAGTGAATGCTCTGTTCCTTAGGGTCATTCAGGGACCCAGGCTCCTTCAGGCCTGTGCATTACCACCGTCACACGAGCCTGCACAGTTGATGGAGAGGGTGGAGGCGACTCAGAGACACTCTTAATGGCCTTGACAAGAAGTGATGCATCACTGGTGAGGACAAGTCACATGGTTCGATCCAGATGCCATGGGTCCTGCAATGCAGTTGAAGCTATGGACTCAGGAGGAAGAAATTGTGTGGTGAGCATTTAGCCAGTCTCTGATCCAGTTTGCTATTCTGGTCACCAAAATGCATTTTGCTCTTCCTCCTCCACATGGGACACAGGCACCCTCTCCTAGGGGGACAGGACAGGGTCCAGTCCCATCCAGACCTCCAGGTGCTGCATTCGCCCTCATGTGGCTCTTTAAAGTCCTGCAACTCTGAATTAACAAGACATCTTCTGCTCCCCTCCCTCCCACAAGCAGTGGTGAGAGCAGGCAGGATGCCCTCCAGAACCCTCCCGTGCACGGAGGAGGAGGGTGGCAGACAAACAGCCATCACTGGACTGCAGCACTTTTGAAATCCTGCCACACCCTGCCCTGGCAGGGGCAGTGGGGAAGTCCTTGCTCAGGCCCAGTTCTGCTCTCTGAGCCACCTGAGGTTGTAAGCCTTCCCTGGACACAGTTCTCACAGCTATCTTCCTGCCGGAGGGTGGTTTTCAGGCTTCTTCAATGGTCACTGGGTTTTGTTTTGTTTTTTTAAGCCCATGCTAATAGTTTCTTAAACTTACTACATCATTTACTTATTTCTTTGGTTTTCCAGGCAGGTCCAGGGTCAGTGACTGCACTCATGGTTCTTTCCTGGACACAGTCCTCAAGTTGGCTTTATTTCTTTGCTTCCTCGTCCACACGCCTGTCCCTCAAGATGGTAGCCTTGAGGTTGCCGGGCTCAAGTGGAAAGACCACACCTCCACCTGATCTTCACCACAAGGCCCAGTCACTGTGTCCCCCGAGTCTCACTGGGCTCTGCTGCTCACCTGCACCACTGCTTGCAGACTGGAAGCTTTTCCAACACTGCAAGGCTCTGAGTTTCAGGTCTTCCCACCCTTTTCCCTTCTGCTTATAAACTGGCTGATTCTTTCTTGAACTCGACCCTTTCTTGGGATGCCTTGCCTGAAGCAGCCGATAACAGCCAACACATAACCACGTTCTGTTTTCCCCACTTCTTTCCCTCAAGCCAAACACTCAGTAGACACACAGTTTGCTTTCCAAGTTATCCAGCGTAACAGCCTTTGCTGTCCTGCCTGCTGCATCTGTTGTCTCACTGCCTGCCACCTGGCCACCGACTAAGCTAATGCCACATATTTCAGGTTTTGGTTATAGGTACGTTGTGATTTGTGTATTCGTGACAGTAAGGAAAGCTAACAGGTGGAACAAAGCCCCAGATCTCAATGAATCAGTAAACATTTGCTTTTCAGTGATGCAAAGACCAGCACAGCTCTTGCTGATTAGGCAGCTGGCCTCCAAGTGGTGACTCAGGGACCCGTGTTCCCTCCAATATCTTTTAACACATGGCCTCCAGGGAGTCCCACGTGGGAGCATTTTATGCTCCAGGTTTGCAACTGGTGTACATCACTTCTTCCAACATTTCACTGGCCACTGCCCAGTTTGGCCCTAACCTAACTGCAAGGAGGCTGGGAGATATTGTTGATGCAACAGTGAAATCTAACAGGTTTGGGAAACATACAGCATTGTCTCTGCCCAAATACTACCCATCATAAGTTTTTATCCTGTCAGAAACTGTTGGCGCCTCCCACATCCCTCTCTGAGACAGTTTCAAGGTCCTTCCTAGCTTGGTTGCAGCCACCAGCCCCTACAGAAGCAAGTGGCCGTCCTGTGTTTCCTCCTTTTTTTAAGGGCCTCGTCCTTGCGGAAGGAACTTCTGTTACTAGGGTCCTGCACTCTGCACCAGGGTGCTGAAAGGCACTACTCTGACCCCATCCTGAGGGCAGGAACCAAATAATGTGGGGCAGGGCACACAGGAGGCCCACAAAGAAGGCTCTGTCAGTGGAAATTTTCATCAAAAAGTCAAGGCCAAGGAAAGGCCGTGGCCATTGGAGGATTAGCCCTGTTGGCATACCTGAGACTCAGCAGCTCAGGAAACCTTAGAGAGACATTCGGGAGCCCATGAGGAGATGGGGAAGCTGATGGGTAAAGGGAGGCAGCTGAGCCACGGCACTCCCAGGTCACCATCCCACCACGGGGCGAGGGCAGCTGCCCTCCGGGCACAGAAATGCCAGCATGGAGGCTCCTGAGAGTCTGCTCACAAGCTGCCCAGAGAGGTGCAGGCGCTGCCCTGGGGGGTTTTACACCTTCACCTCCATGACTGCCAAGTGGTTCCTCTGAGGCAGTCTGAAAACTGATAAACACTTTTTTTTCTTTTCTTAAGGTTCTAATGACCAAAGTGTAAATATAAACAAAAACCAAAATCAAAATTAAACAGAAAACCACATTTTTACCAGATCTACTTTTATTTCAGAAGGAAGTTTGTATTATAGTATTTACTTTTGTTTATATACAAGTTCTTCACATTTGTGTTTAAAATGCACAGACCTCCCTCCCTTAATCTCGTTCCTGCTTAAATTAGCTGTTATTTTACAATACAAAAAATACCAAAAAATTGCAGTCCTAAATGTATGTATAACACCCACAATCCCCAGCAATGAAATAGTTTACAATACTTACTCCATATTTACATGAGTGCAATAGATGCTAAATTATACATATTAACAAACTAGCTTGAATCCAAACTGAATAAAACAAAAAAAAAAAAAACAAAACCAAAATAGTAAATAACTATAAAACAAAAACATTTCCAGAGCCAGAATTAGTTCAACGAAACAGGCTTCACTAGTGTTTAGAATGTTTTTGTGCACTAATTCAGTGACTGAAAATCGATTCCATTATTGCCTTTAAAAGAGAAGGCGCCAATTCTCCTCTCCACTCCAAAGCATCTTCCTGTAGGCAGGGTGCCTGCTAGTCTGAGCGACTCTTCGAGGGGCAGTGTCTCTCGGTGGGCCTGGCTATCTAGACACCATCACGGTGACCTTTATGGCTGGAGCAGAGTTTGGTCAACAGGGTGAACATTCCAGAAGGGAGGCAGGGCACACCGCACAGACAGGAGGCCACTGCTGCCTTCCAGGTTCAGTCCTCCGGATGGCGAATTCTCACAGAAACCACAAGGAAGGATTTCCTGGGACGACAGGGGTGTGAGGAGTTGGATTTTATTGTAATTTTAAAAAGCTACTTTTTCATCTTGGTCACCACCCTAGCATTAGCTTAGGTTAGTAAGTGTTTAGTATTTGTTGAATGAATGGATGAATGAATTAAATGGAAGGATCAAAGGTGTTTGTGAAAATGACACCATCACCCAGGGAAGTGAATCAGCCCCCCACCCCCGATACACTCCGTTAAGCTGAAGGGGCGAGATTTGCGCTGGAAGGTGAAAGGTGTCTCTCCTACTGGTAGTGCCCTGGGGTTTTCATTTGCCCCACACTTCCCAGCGCGTCTCCAGTCTTGTACTCGGACCTCATCCACAGATATCCCATTATTTCCCTTTTGCTGGCAGTCCGTCCAGGGCTGCATTCCTCTGGGTCAGCTCAGACTATGGGCTGCCGTCCCCCTGACCCTCCTCCCACCTCTGCAGGTGACTTCGAGGGGAAGTACAGCCCCCGCCCCCCGCCCCCAGCTGTGTGTAGGGAGGTGGCAGGAGGTAGGCAGGAGTCCAGGGGGTATAAAACTCTCCATGGGGAAATGGAAGCTATTTAGCAACTAACTAGCCTCCCCACTCCCACCCCTGGTTTTCAGGATAATAAACTATGGTTCTGGGAAATGGTCATTAAAAATTTAGACAAAACTACAAAAAGGAAATGCAGCCTGGAGAACCCCTTTTTGGAAAGTCTGATTTCCACGGGTTATGGTGTTTGAACTTAAAGACTAAGAGAAATGTTTCTCAGGACAAAACTGGTCATCCCTGGTCACCCAGAGTACCAAGAGGCTGCCAGGGATTCGAGACATGCTTGTGACAGAGAGACTCCTACTTCCCTGAGTCTCAAGTACTGCTGTTTAAACAGATCCCTGCCTGCCTTCCACACGTGTTCCAACACAGTCCTGTTTTAAGCGTTATCTAATTGGTACCAGATGCACTTGAACACATCGACACGATGGGGGTGCTCTTCTTGGCTGTGTAATTAACGGATCAGGGCCTGAGGAGAAGACTTCTCAGAACGTGGATACCCAGTACATGGCACAAAAACATCTTAGGTGAAACTCGGACATTGTTACATTTAATAAAAATACATTAAGATATTTTTCTGTTTTATGTACATCCCGAATGTCTGAACATTCTGGACACTACTGTATAGTTATGTACAAGTGCAAGATCAATGTTGTCACGATGATTTTAATTTATATACAGGCTCTCCTGTGACACGAGGTCACCAGATGGCGACCCATTCCCTCTTGGTGACCGGCTCTCAGCCGAGCTCCTCTCACTCCCTGCCACTCCCTGTTTCTGCCCTGAGCCGGGAGGAAGCTGCTTGCTGTTGGCTGCAAAGGAGAAGCAGGTGGATCCAGCTGTTTCTCCACTGTTGGAGCAGAATTAAACTTCACTTGCTCCTTCCTTCCTTTTAAAACATAATCTTTGAGGGAAAAAAAAAACGACATAACCAGATGGCTGCGGGTCACGGTGCATGTTATTTCGAGGCATAGGACTAACATGGGGAAGAGACTTCTTTGGCCAAGGAAAAATTGGTCCTTTGAACAGACAAGGAGGATCTTCCTTGCAGGAGGACAGTCCCCAGTGGCCCCCGTCGTTTCGCCGAGGGGCCTGCGGTAATCACAGGGGCCAAGGGCCAGCCCACTGCAGGCTCTTGGTGGGTGCTGTGTTCTGGAGCAGGGATGTGGGGTGCTAAGAGGAGGGGTCTTTTCTAGAACCGTCTGCTCTTTAACAATTACGTGGAAAAGAAGCTTCTTGAGAGCTGAGTCTCAAGGTAGAGGTGTTTTGTGCATTAGACAGTGTTTTA
>RJWJ010024798.1:0-24514 GCA_004363605.1 Indri indri | reverse complement strand
AAAGAGCACAAAACATTCTATGATAAAGACATCTGCACCCGAATGTTTATGGCAGCACAATTCACAATCGCAAGGATGTGGAAACAACCCAAGTGCCCATCAATCCATGAGTGGATTAATAAAATTTGGTATATATTTACAATGGAATATTACTCAATCATAAGAAACGACAGTGATCTAGCACCTCTTACACTTTCCTAGATTAAAATTAAGCCCATTATCCAAAGTGAAGCACCACAAGAGCAGAAGAATGGGCTCCACTTGTACTCGCCATCAAACTGGTTCTAACTGATCAACACTAGGTTGATCACATGGCAGAAATACTCTCTAGGGATTAGGGGGATGAGGGGGCAAATCAACGACTAAAGGACACGGGGAGCAGTAAGGGGGGGGGGGGGAAGGGCATGCCTTAAACCCGCACTTGGGTGAGGCAAAGGCATAAAGTGTAACTGTAGTGTTTGTACCCTCACAATACCCTGGAATAAAAAAAAAAAAAGCTATTCTAAATATGTTGAGATAACTCTAAGGAACCATTCTGCAAAACTTAAAAGAAGGTATTATAACCTCATAAAATAGAGAACATTAGTAAAGAGATAGGAATTATTAAAAGAACCAAAAAGAAATTCTGGAGTTGAATAGTATAGTAATTGATATTTCAAAAATCACTAGAGTGGCTCAACAGTAGATTTGAGAAGGCAAAAGAAAGAAACAATGAACTTGAAGATAAATCAATACATATTATGCAATCTGAAGAAGAAAAAACAGAATAAAGAAAAATGAACAGAGTCTCAGAAATGTAAGCCAGCATTAAGTGCACAAACATATACATGACAGTGTCAAAGGAACAGAAAAAATGTTCAAGAACTATCCTAAATGTTCAAGAACATACTAAATTTGATTAAAAAGAATATTAACTACATACTCAAGTTCAACAGAATCTAAATAGGATAAACACAAAGATATCTAAACCAGACACATACTCAAAATGTTACCAAAGACAAAGGGAGAATCTTGAAAGCGACAAGAGAAAAATGATTTCATCATACCCAAGGACACCCAATAAGATAAACGGTTCACAGAAACAATGGAGATCAGAAGGCAGTGGGATCACAAAAGTCTGGAGGGGAAAAACTCAATTGAGAAATCCTATATGCAGGAAAACTATTATTTAAAAATAAAGGTGAAATAAAGACATTCTCAGACAAATAAAAACCAAGAATTCATTGGTAGTAGACTTACCTTATAAGAAATACTAAAGGTGGGTCTTAAAGTTAAAAGCAAGTTGATATCGGATACCATTTTGAAGCTACATGAGGAAAAAGAGAAAGCAACGATAAAGGTAATTATGTAGATGGTATAATTATGTACTGTTGGCTCTCTGTATCCATGGGTTTCGCATCAGTGGATTCAACAAACCATGGATCAAACATATTTGAAAAAATAAACGGATGGATGCCTATGAACCAAACATGTACAGGCTTTTTTTCCTTGTCATTATACCCTAAACAATACAGTATAACAACTATTTACAATAGTTAAGAACCATTTACATACAGTATAACAGCTATTTGTATTAGATATTATTATTAATCCTTACGAGATTTAAAGAATAAGAAAAGATGTGCATAGGTTATATGTAAATACTATACCATAATATATAAGAGACTTGAATATCCATGGATTTTGGGGTCCTGAAGAAAGATCACAAGGGGTCCTGAACCAATCCCCTCCGGATACTGAGGGATGATGATATTTCTTCTCCGTTCTTTTTGTAAATGATTTTAAAAGAAACAATATCTATAAAATTATATTGCTGGATCTATAATATATAGAAATACAACATATTTGACAACAAAAACACAAAAGAGAGGTAGAATTAAGCTACATATAAAAAAAAATGATACCAGATTGTAGCTCAGATTCACTGGAAGAAATGACAAGAACCAAAAATGTTACATGAGAAGGATGTGTATGTATGTGTCTATTTGTTGTATGTTTACATATATATGTGTATGTGCCTACACACATACAAACATACATACATGCTACCTATAAATTTTTGTGCTCTCTTAGCTTCTTTAAAACAAATAAGATTATAAAATAAATAATTACAACAATATATTTTGGGATTTATAACACATACAATTTTATATGTGTGTGTGCACATGCATGTGTATATATAAAAAACAGTGATGGCAGAATAAGAAAGGGAAGGAATAGAGCTATAAAGAACTAAAATTTCTATATCTTATGAGCATTAAAATAAATGTGGAATATATTCTAATAAGTTAAGATGTATATTGTAAACCCTAGAACCACAGAGAAAAATATATTCATCAAAAATTAAATCAACATACTATAAAATAAGCATTTAATAATTTAAGAAAAAGCAGTAAAGGAGGAACAGACGAACAAAAAAGGCACAAGACATACATCAAATCATATCGATAACTACATTAAATTTGAGTGGATTAAACAATTCAAACAAGAGGCAGAGATTGTCAGACTTAATTTCACAAATCCAACTATAGGGAAGAGCACGATGGCCAAATAGAACCTCCAGCGATCATCCCTCCATACGAACACCTAATTCAATAACTATCCACATGAGCAAGCACCTTCAGAAGAACCAAAAATCAGAAAAGGGATCATACCTGGTTTTAACATTATATCAAGGAAAGAGGAACTGAAGACGGCCAAAGACAGCCTTGCATTCCTAGGCTACCTCTCCCATATCCCCCTGCAGGGCTGCGCCACCACTCCCAGAAGAGAGAGAATCTATTTGCCCAGGGCAGTGAGAGTGAAGTGATTATGGAGCTTTGAATTGAAACTCAGGGATACCCTGCACAGGGGAACACAGCACAGGGCAGAATTTTGCCGGTGTGCGTGGAGGGAGCATTTTTAAATCCTCTGCCTGAAACCTCAGTTCCCTATAGCGCCATCACCCACAAAGAGCAGCCTTGGGCTGGGACTAAATTAGTAAAGCAGTCAGGTCACAAGGGCTGCAGTCCTTGGGCAATTCCTGTGGCTGTGCTGCTCTGAGCCAGTGCACTTAAGGTGCACATGACCCAGTGAGACACCAGCAGCTACAGTCAAACCAGTTCCTGTGTCACCCCTCCCCCAACTACAGGCAGCATACCTCAGGGAGAGTCTTCTTCTACTTGAGGAAGGGAAAGGGAAAAGGTTCAGAGGACATTGTTTTGCAACTTGGTAACCAGCTCAGCCACAGTAAAATAAAGTACCAAGCAGACTCCTGAGATCCCTGAGTCCAGGCCTTAGTTCCTGGATGGTATGTCTGGACCCACCCTGGGCTAGAAGGAAACACACTGCCTTGAAGGGAAGGACACAGTCTGGGCAGGATTCACCACCTGCTGTCTACAGAGCCCTTGGACTTTGAATAAACAGCAGAGGTAGCCAGGCAACAGACCCCACCTGCTTTGGGTGAGACTGGGGTGGTTTCAGGTGTGACCTGGCACTTTCCGGTAAGACAAGGAATTCTCCTGTATCCTACCTAAGTCTACCACGGTGGTACCACCAGGAGTCTGCAAGAGTCACAACATTACTGGGCTTCAGACACCCCCAGTGCCAATAGGCCTGCAGTGATCAAAGACTTAGACCACAACACTCAATTCCCTTTGAGTATCTGGAAAGCCTTCTCAAAAATGGGTTCAAACAAACTCAGACTGTGAAGATTAAAATAAATACCTAACACTTCCATGCCCAGACATTGACAAACATCTGCAAGCAACAAGAACATCCAGGAAGACATGACCTCACCAAATGAACTAAATAAGGTATCAGTGACAAATCCCAGAGTGATAGAGATAGGTGATCTTTCAGACAAATAATTCAAAATATTTTCCCTGAAGAAGCTCAATGAACTGCAAGACAAGACAGAGAAGGAATTCAAAAGTCCACTTGAGAAATTTAACAAAGAGATTGAAATAATAAAAAAAAATAAGTGGAGATTCTAGGGCTTAAGAATTCAACTGACAAACTCATCAGAATCTCTCAACAGCAGAAGTGACCAACCAGAAGAAAGAATTAGTGAGCTTGAAGACAGACTATTTCAAAACAGGGTCAGAAGAAAAAAAAGAAAAAAGAATGAATAAAAATGAGGCACAAGATCTAAAAAATAGCCTCAAAAGAGCAAATCTAAGAGTTATCAGCCTTAAAGAGAAGAGAGAGAGAGAGAGAGACAGACAGACAGACAGACAGACAGACTGGGGTAGAAAGTTTATTAAAAGAAATAATAACAGAAAACTCTCCAAACCTAGAGAAAAATATCAACATTCAGCTACAAAAACATCATAGAACAAGCAGATTTAACCCAAACAAGGCTACCTTAAGGCATTTAATAATCGACCTTCCAAAGCTCACAGATTAAAGAAAAAGTTCTAAGGGAAGCATGAAAAAAGGAAAAAATAACATATAAAGGCGCTTCGGTACATCTGACAGCACACTGCTCAGTGGAAACCTTATAGGCCAGGAGACATATTCAAAGTGCTGAAGGAAAAAAACCTGGACCCTAGAATATAATATCCTATGAAAATATCCTTCAAACATGAAGGAGAAATGCTTTCTCAGACAAACGAAACCTGAGGGATGTCTTTAACAACAGATCTGTCTTACAAGAAATGCTAAAAGGAGTCTTTCAATATGAAAGAAATGGATGTTAATGAACAATAAGAAATTTTTTGAAGGTATACAACTCACTGGTAACAGTAAGGACAGAAATACAGAATTGTTTTAGTTGTGTTGTATAAACCACTAGTATCTTGAGTAGGAAGACTAAAAGACAAACCTATCAAAAATAACAACAACAACTTTTTGAGAGATACTATAAAAACATATGGATAGAAACAAAAAAAGTCAAAAAGCATCGGGAGGAGATGGAATTAATGGGAGAATTTCTGTAAAATTTCTCTTTGCTTGTTTATTTATTTGTTTGTTTATAAGTAGACTTGTCATGTGTTTAAAATAACTGGTTATAAAATGTTTTTTCCAAGCCTCATGGTAACCTCAAATCAAAAAACCTAACACATATACACAAAACATGAAAAATAAGAAAACATACTACCAGAGAATATCACTTTTAATAAAGGAAGACAGTAAGAAGGGAAGAAAAAAGAGAGGACCACAAAACAACCAGAAATCAAATAACAGTACAAAGTCCTTACCTATCGATAACAACATTGAATGTGAATGGACTAAACTCTCCAACCAAAACACACAGAGAGGCTGAATGGATAAAAAAACAACAGCCAACTATATTTTTCCTGCAAGAAACATACTTTACCTATAAAGACACACGTAGAATGAAAATAAAGGGATTAAAAAAGACATTCCATGCAAATGGAAACCAAAAATGGAGTAGCTATACTTCTATCAGATACAATTGACTTCAAGACAAAAACTGTAAAAAGACACAAAGAAGGTCATTACATAATGACAAAGGGGTCAATTCAGCAAGAGGACATATAATTCTAAATATATATGTACCCAACACTGGAGCATCCAGAGATATAAAGCAAATATTGTCAGAGATAAAGAAAGAGATAGACACCAACTCAATAATCATTGGAGACCTCAACATTCCACTGTCAATACTGGGATCATTCAGACAGAAAATCAACAATGAAACACTGGAATTAATATGTACTTTAGACCAAATGGACCTAATAGATATTTACAGACTGTTTCATCCAACAGCTGCAGAATTTGCATTGGTCTCTTCAGCTCATGGATAATTCTCAAGGACAGATCCATATGTCACAAAGTGAGTCTCAAAAAATTCAAAAAAACTGAAATCATACCAAGTATTTTCTCTGACCACAATGGAATAAAACTAGAAATCAATAACAACAGGAACACTGGAAAATATATAAACACATGGAAATTAAACAATATTCTCATGAATGACCAGTGGGTCAAGGAAGAGATTAAGAAGGAAATTAAAAAATTTCTCAAAACAAACAAAAATACAACATATCAAAACCTATGGGATACAGAAAAAGCCTTAATAAGAGGAAAGTTTATAGTAAAAAGTGTCTACATCAAAAAAGGAGAATAGCTTCAAATAAACAACATAACAATGCATCTCAAAGAACTAGAAAAACAAGATCAAACCAAACACAAAATTAGTAGAATAATAAAGATCAGAGCATAAATAAATAAAATTGAAACAAAAACTACAAAAGATTAATGAAACAAAAAGTCAGTTTTTTGAAAAGATAAACAAAGTAGACATACCTTTAGCTAGACTAAGAAAAAAAAGAAAAGACCCAAATAAGTAAAATCAGAGATCAAAAAGGAGACATTAAAATTAATACTGAAGAAATGCAAAGGATCATTAGAGACTTCTATAACCAACTATATGCCAATAAATTCAAAAACCTAGAGGAAATGGATAAATTCCTAGACTCACACAACCTACCAAGATTGGACCAGGAAGAAATCCAAAACTTGAATAAACCAATAACAAGTAATGAGATGGAAGCCTCCTATCAAAGAAAAGCCTAGGACCTGATGGCCTCACTGCTGAATTCCAGCAAGTATTCAAAGAAGAACTAATACCAATCCTATTTAAACTATTCCAAAAAATCGAGGAGTAAGGGATACCCTCAAACTCATTCTACAAGGTGTATATCACCGACACCAAAACCAGACAAACATACAATAAAAAAAGAAAACTACAGACCAATATCCCTTATGAACATAGATACAAAAATCCTCAATATAATAATAGCAATCCGAATCTAACAGCACATCAGGAAAAAAAAAAAAAAAAAAGATAATCCACCAGGACCAAGTGCGCTTCATCCCAGGGACAGAAGCATGGCTCAACATACATAAATCAATAAATGTGACTCACCATATAAACAGAAACAAGAAAGCAAAAACAAAGACCACATGATCATCTCAACAGATGCAGAAAAGGTATTCGACAAAATCCAGCACACTTTCATGATAAAAACCCTCAACGAACTAGGTATAAAAGGAACATATCTCAACATTATAAAATCCATATATAGCAAACCTACACCCAACATAATACTGAGTGGGGAAAAGTTGAAAGCATCCCCCCCTGAGAACTTGAACAAGACAAGGGTGCCCATTGTCACCCTTTCTATTCAACATAGTGCTGGAGGTCCTAGCCAGAGCAATCAGGCAAGATAAAGAAATAAAGGGTATCCAAATCAGGAAAGAGGAAGTCAAACCATCACTTTTTGCTGACGATATGATTTTGTATCTAGAAACCCCTTAAGACTCCACCGAAAGATTCCTGGACTTTATAAATAAATTCAGCAAAGTCTCAGGTTATAAAATCAATGTATACAAATCAGTAGCATTTCTAAACACCAATAACAGTCAATTGAGAATCAAATCAAAGACTCAATACCATTCACAATAGCAACAATTAAAATAAAATACCTAGGAATATACTTAACCAAGGAGGTGAGAGACCTCTACAAGGAGAATTATGAAGCACAGAGGAAAGAAACCACAGGTAACACAAATAAATGGAAAAACATATCATGCTCATGCATAGGTACAATCAACATTGTTAAAATCTCCATACTTCCCAAAGTGATTAAAGCTTCAATGTAATCTCCATCAAAACACCAACGTCATATTTTACAGATCCAGAAAAAACAATTCTACACTTCATTTGGAACCAGAAAAGAGCTCAAATAGCCAAAGTAATCTTAAATGAAAGGAACAAATCTGGAGGGATCACATTACCAGATTTCAAACTATACTACAAATCTACAGTAACTAAAATAGCATGGCATTGGCAAAAAAATAGAGAAATAGATGAATGGCTCAAAACAGAGAACCCAGATATAAAACCATCTACATACAGCCAAATGATCTTTGCCACAGCAGACAAACAACATACACTGAGGAAAAGACGTCCTATTCAATAAATGGCGCTGGGAAAATTGGATAGCCACCTGAAGAGGAAAGAAATAGGACTCCTACCTCTCACCACTCACAAAAATTCATTCGAGACAAATAAAAGACTTAAATGTAAGGCATGAAACCGTAAGAATTCTAGAAGAAACTATGAGGAAAACTCTTCTAGATATCAGCCTAGGCAAAGAATTTATGAATAAGACCACAAAGGCAATCACAGCAACAAAAATAAATAAATAAATGGGCTTGATTAAATTAAAAAGCTTCTGCACTGCTAAGAAAATAATCAACAGAGCAAACAGACAACCTATAGAATGGGATAAAACATTGATAAACTGTACATGTGATAAACGGTTAATATCCAGAATCTACAAAGAACTCAAATCAGCAAGGAAAAAACCAAACACCCCCATCAAAAAGTGAGCAAAGGACATGAACAGAAGTTTTTCAAAAGAAGATAGACAAATGACCAAAAAACACATGAAAAGATGCTCAATGTCACTAATCATCAGGCAGATGCAAATTAAAACAACAATGAGATATCACCTTAACCCTGTTAGAATGGCTTTTACTAAAAGTCCAACAACAACAGATGTTGTTGATATACTCTCTGATAAACTGGAGCTAACCGAGGGGGCACACATGTGCACAGAGGAAAGTAAAAGTCATGGGAAATCAAGCAGCAGGGTAGAGGCAGGAAGAAAGGGGCAAAAACCTATGTAACAGGTACAATGAACACTATTCTGGTGATAGGCACACTTATAGCCCTGAGTCAAGCATTACAAAAGCTATTCATGTAACAAAACCTCTGTACCCCCTTCATATTTTTTAACAAAATAATTTAAAAAATAAAGGATATGATGGAGGTATGGAAGTACAGAAGAACATCTAAATTAGACTAGGGTAGATAGACACAATCATTAAGTTTCCCAGAGGAAGGTTATTATGGGCTAAGTCTTAAAAAGTGAATAGATACAGAAGTGAAGAATAAGTAATCCTGTTTATTTTTAAAAGCCACATAGCATTCATCGATGGACCAGCAATAGCTCAACAATCCTTTTCTACAGTAAGTCATCATCAAATAATTTAAGACGTTACCAACTTTCCATAACTTCTCATTCCTTGAATAAAATCCTAAGCTTGTATATATATAATCAAAATCATGGTAATTAAATTGATGATTATGGGGAAACTCTTGTTTTACATTTTTACTGATATAATTAAATGCATAAGTCATATTATTTTATATAACTATCTTCTGTTATAAAAGGAAAAGACAGCTTCTTCATGTAACTTTTCAGCAATTAAAATATATGTCTAGGTGAGGTGTGGTCTTTTAAACCAAAGTACTGCATTACCTTACTTAACCTAGGTATAGTATAAAAAAAATTTCAATGTATTAAAGATCAATTATTCTCACCTATAAGAGGAAAGTAGAGAAGATCATGAAAAATAAGCAAGACTCAAAACAGAGCAAGGGAGGCAGCCCACCCAGGCCAGTTTCACAGCTCTGCCCAAAGCAATTCCTACATTGCAGGGGTGACAATGTAGATATTTGCTTTAAATAGAGTAAAAACCTATTACGAAGTTTTGCCATAGGGATCCAAATTTTCAGTTTTTGCTATAGGCTGAAATATAAATACAAAATACATTCCAAAGTTAAATACAAATATTAGTTTTCAATTATCTATACTGTTTCTTTCCCTCCATTAGTCCAGATGAGTGAATTATTTTCTCTGCTTACAAAATTAAGTTTTGTTTAATCTCTACTGGGTCTTTCATGATAAACACAAAGATATGTGCTTCAATCAGATTAAGTCAGAGCAAACATTTTGCTTTAACCGTATTTTGATCAGTACTAAAATATGCCAATAACAAACCATAAAATCATTTATCTAGTAATTTTTTACCAACAGTAGTTTTATGTTTGTATATCATTATTTTGAAATCTACCATCTTTGTTTATTTGTAAGGTTCAATTTACTCCCCTGAAAATACAGAATCACTGTCCCCTGCCTATGATAGTGTGGTTAGATCTATGGGATAGTAGGCCTTCGAGTAAACACCCACTCATACTTCAAAACCCAGCTCAAATGTCTACTGTAAGGTGCTCCTAGAATTCCTCAGGTTCCTACAACTTCTCTTGCATACCATTACGTATTTGTCACAGAGTATTAATTATGTTTATATGTCTATCTCTCTTAAATAAGCAGTAGGTTCCTCCAGGGTCCCTGCTTTATTTATTTTAGTATATTTAGTATATGTATGTATTAGCCAGCTTTGATGTAGTTCCAAATGACCTACAAAATGTCAATAGGTTACAACAAAGTTTATTTCTACCTCCCATTACATGTTGGCTATGGGTGGTTTGTTGTCAGCTCTTCTCCTGTTCCACATGTCTTCCAGAACCCAGTCTGACAGATCAACCCCTACTTAGGATATTGTCATTCTTGTGGTAGAAGAAAAAGCAAGAAATCTAGGCAGGAGTATATAATCCTCCTATAGAAAGAAGGAACAAATACTTGAAAGCTAAAATACGATCTACCACAACTTGGCAATTAGCAGTTCCTAGCCCATGGTATGGGTTTATTCTTAACAAATATTTGTTGAAGAATTAAATGAATGAATTAAAAGGAACACACAAATATTGTAAGAGAACCTTATATTCTATAGGAAAACTACTCCCTCCTCCTTTCTCCCATAGTAACCTTTAGTTTTGTTTTTTTTTTTAATTTTTAGTATAACTCTTTGTTTTTCTTGTCAATTTCAGCCACTACAGTCCATTCCTTGTCCCCCCCCCCAACTTTTAAAACTGATTAACTAATTCACTCATTTCCTTTAAGCACCAAGTTTCACTCTCATTCTCCCACCATAGGAAGCTATTTTAATGTGTTTCATGATTATCTTTTTCAGTTTTTTACAAAACGTATATTGTTGTAATGTATATATATTTTTAGTTTTGTTACCTATCTCGCTTTCTTACTTTTTCACAAAGTAAATGGCATTATGTTACATTTATCATTTTGTTTCTTAATTTTTTCACAAAATATATGCTTTCAAATCCATCTATGTTCCTGTATGTAAATTTAACATATATAAATCTAACCCATTGCCTCTAGCTGCTATATAGTACCGCATGATGTGTATCCACCACATTTCACCTATCCACTGTCAGATTGCCTACAACTCCCCAAGACCATAAATAACACTGCAATGAATATCTTTGTACAAGTGTCCTTATGAATTTGAATGTGTTTGTGATATACACTCAGGAACAGAATTGCTGGGCCATAGGTTATGTTTATATACTTAATTTGACTAAATAATATCAGATTGCTCTCCATAATGCCTGTACCAGTCAACACTCCCACCAGTAGTACATGAGGAGTTTTATATTCCCAAATTCCCACGTTTGGACTTATCCAGCATTCTGCTTTTTGTCTAGCCTAATAAAGTGTTATCTCATTGTTTCCATATGTAGTTATCTGATAATTATTCTGAGCATCTCTTGATGTGCTTGTTAGTTTTAATGTTTTCTCTTTTATATACATGTTCGTATCCTGATGATCTGTCTCCTGTACATAATACTCAGTACAGTGTTTTTTGAATGAATGTATAAAAGAATAAGGCAGAATCCACAGACTTGTAACTGTTCGGATGTGGGGGACAGTTTAAGATGATCCCAAGATCAGATACTAATATTCTTAACTGAAATAAGGAATGCAGCAGAAAAAAAGACAAATTTGCTAAAGATAAGTAAATTTTGAACATGTTGAATTTCATGCACCGAAAGATATCAAGCAGGAATTTGGAAATATGAAGAAATGAGGTGAACTATGAGCCAGGCTGAGGTGGGGATGCGGTAACAGTGAGCCTAATGATATGAGAAGCTCCTGCTGAGTTTCAGAATGACTTGAGAAATGGTCCAAAAACAGCCAGGCCAAATCTACATTAAGTATGAAGCTCATGCTTTGGGCTAGAGTACTAATATTCATTAAGTCTACATAACAGATGGTCTCATTCAAGAGAGACTGCAGGAATAGGGTACACTCTTCCCCTCACATGTTCAAGTTATATTAAGCAAGTTTTATTATCTACCACAGACTGCTACTTACACTGGTTATCTTAAAGTGTTTTTTTTTAATCCTTGAGAAACTAATTTCCCAATTTAAATTACAAGATCTTAATAAGTTATTTTTTATAGCAACTCTAAAAAAATTCCACCATATTTTCAACAACTTTAATACTTACTTTTGGCAAGTATTCGAAAGTAAATTGTACCAGACAGATCATGAATCCCAAAGGTATCAATCCATTGCCTGTGCCTTCTAAGAAGCTTCAGAGAATTTGACAATTATACTGCTCCTTTCTGTCATCCCTAACATAGGTTGCTATGCTCTGAACTACTTGCACTGAATGGAGCAGGGATTGGTACCTGAGTCAAAGGCAGTCAACTAAAGGCTGTCCTATAAAAGTGGCCTAATGTGCAATTTCTGCTCAAGAGGGGCACTCTGCAGGAGTTTGAGGTTGCTGTGAGCTAGGCTGACGCCACGGCACTCACCCCAGGCAACAGAGTGAGACTCGTCTCAAAAAAAAAAAAAAAAAAAAGAGGGGCACTCTGTATTAGTGACTAGTCAGCCCAATCAGATCCACTCTCTAAGAAAGTATAGATGTGAAGCACATAGTTAGCAAAGACAGAGCAGTTGGGTCATAAGAATGGTGGACTGTCAGAGTTGCTATGGTATCCTGAATGATTCCTCTTGAGGTCTGTTTAGCTGGTGAGACAGTTTTCTAAGATTTGTCCCTAACCTATGCATTCTTCCATTGAAACCATTATGTAAAATAACTTAAACATGACTCTATTTTTCATAACCGGAAAGAACCACACACTCACCCCTAAATCAGTGATTCTCAAACCAGAATCACCTGATGGGCTTTTGAAACATTTAAATGCCCCGCCTAAATGTAAATTAAAACCACAATGAGATATCACCTCACACCTGTTAGAATGGGTATTATAAAGAAGATGAAAGATAACAAGTGTTGAGAGGATGTGGAGAAAAGGGAACACTTATACACTGTTCGTGGCATTACAAATTAGTACAGCCACTATGGAAAACTGTGTGGAGATTCCTAAAATGATTAAAAATAGAACTAACATATAATCCAGCAATCCCACTACATGAATATATCCAAAAGAAATGAAATCAGTATGTTGAAGAGATACCGTCACTCCCATCCTCATTGCAGCATTATTCACGGTAGCCAAAATATGGAATCAACCTAAGTGTCTATCAACAGATGAATGGATAAAGAAAATGTGGTATATATAAATACAACTGAATATTATTCAGCCTGGAAAAAAGGAAGGTAATCCTGCCATTCGTGACAACATGGATGAACCTGGAGGACATCATGCTAAAGCACAGAAAGACAAATGCTAAATGATCTCTCTTATATGTGCAGTCTAAAGAAGTACAACTCATAGGAATAGAAAGTAGAATGGTGGTTACCAGAGACTAAGGGGGAGTGGAATGGGGAGATGTTGGCCAGAGGGTACAAAGTTTCAGTTACAAAGGAAAAATACGTTTTTGAGATATGTTGCACAGTATTGTGACTATAGTAAACAATAATGTATTATATACTTCAAAATTGCTAAGATAATAAATTTCAAATGTTCTCATCAGAAAAATAAGTATGTGAGATGATGGATATGTTATTTACTTAATTTAATAATTCCATAATATATACATATTAAAACAACACATTGTACCCCACAAATATATATAATTATTTATGTTTAAATGTTTTAAATAAATAAGACAAAAATAAGCAGCAGTAGAATGGACAAATAATGATATATTCACACACTGGAACAAGAATGCAATAAGAATGAACGAACTACTGTTACATGATAATGGGTGAATCTCACAAATACTATTGACAGAAACCAGAAATAGTATAGCAAATACTATATAAGTCCATTTATAGGAAGTTCAGAAATAGGCAAAATTAATGTATGGTGGGGGATAAATATGTGGGGGAACAAAGGGAAGGGCTTCTGGGCTGCTGGTAATGTTTCTTTTAATTTGGGTACTGGTTAAACAAGTATATTTACCTTGTGAACATTTATCAAGCTGCTGAGGATTTCTGTATGTTTCTGCATGTAAGCCATGCTTCAGTAAAAAAGTTTACCTAAAGGAAAGAAAAGTAATTCTGCTCCTTTGAGCCTCATACCATTCATTTATTCATCCTTAACACTATCTTCTGCCAGCCTCCTGGTCACTTTATCACATCAAAAATTTAAAATCCTGGTTAACAGTCTTCTTCTGTATCTTAAACCATGCCAAAACTTAGTGAATTTAATGTTCGTGTAGATGAAACCACTCAAAATGTAATCCCAGAACACCAACAAAGTGGGCTAAGAGGTACTAGCACTGTTATTCCCCAGAAAGAAAAATGGTAAACAACTATAAACCAATGAAAATAGCTCTAGGAAAACTCCGGACTACAATAAAGAAGGGAAGATGGCACCGCATAGAAAAGGATAGGAGGCTTTACTTTACTGTTGTTGCCCCATCCCTTACCCCAGAGAAGCTGGGAGGCAAATATGAACCCCTCTGAGGGATATCCCCCCAGGAAAAAGGAGAATCCCCGTGGGCCTTATCTCCACTGCACACACCTGCAGCCTACATCCCAGGACCCCTGAATTCTTTACCAAGGCTGAGCCTAGCTGATGGAAGTCGCCTGGAATAGCCACGGCAGACCGCTGCCATCTGCTGCGCGTTGCCTGTGCCTGTGGATTCCTGGGTCCTGAGTTGGGTATTTTTTCTCTTTTAACATTTTAACTATGTATTTGCTTTATTTTTCCTTTTATTCTTAGCTGTCACACAATAATTGTATGTATTTACGGGAGAGAGTGATATTTCCATACATGGATACAATGAGTAATAATCAAATCAATATAATTAGAACATACAGCACTGGAAACATTTATCATTTGTTTTATGAACATTCAAAATCCTCTCTTCTAGCTTTTTGAAAATACACATCAAATTATTAATACCCATATTCACCCTATAGTGCCACAGAATACTAGAAGTTATTCCTCTTATCTAGCTATAACTTTGTATCCCTTCACCAACCTCTCCCTATCCTTTCCCCCACCTTTACTAGACTCTAATAACCACAATTCTACTGTCTACTTGTATGAGATCAATTATTTTTTAGCTCTTACATATGAGAACATGTGGTATTTATCTTTCTGTGATTTACATATTTCACTTAACACAATGTCCTCCAGGCTAACCCATGTTGCCATGAATGACAAGATTTCATTCTTTTTCGTGGCTGAATAATATTACATTGTGTAAATTTACCACATTTTCTTTATCCATTCACTATTGATGGACACTTAGGTTGATTCCATATTTTGGTTACCGTGAATAAAGCTGAAGTAAACATGGGGATGCGGGTATCTCTTTGATATACTGATTTACTTTACTTTGATATATACCAAGCAGTGGGAATGCTGGGTCATATGGTAGTTCTATTTATAGTCGCCACTTCTATTCAACATAGTATGGGAAGTCCTAGCCAGAGCAATTAGGCAACAGAAAAAAATGAAAGACATCTAAATTGGAAAGGAAGAAATAAAATTGTCTCTTTCCCCAGATTACATAATATTATACATAGAAAATTCTAAAGATTCCACCGAAAAAACCCTGTTAGAAATGAATTCAGTAAAATTGCATAATGCAAAATCATCATACAAAAACCAGTTGCATTTCTATATACTACCAAAGAGCTATTTGAAAAAGAAATCAAGAAAGCAATCCCATTTAAAATAGTATCAAAAAGAATAAAACAGAGTAAAGTTAACCATAGAGGTGAAAGAGCTGTACACTGAGAACTATAAAACCATGATGAAAGAAATTGAATATATATATAAATGGAAAATATCTCATGTTCATGGATTGGAAGAATTAATGTTGTTAAAATATCCATACTAACCAAAGCAATCCATAAATTCAATGCAATCCCTATCAAATTTCTAATGGCATTTGCATTTTTCACATAGAAAAAAAAAAACAATTACAAAATTCATATGTAATCACAAAAGACCCTGAATAGCCAAAGCAATTTCGAGCAGGAAAAATAAAGGTAGAGACATCAAAGTTCCCTAATCAAAATTATATTACAAAGCTACAATAATCAAAACAATATGGTAGTGGCATTAAAAACAGACTAACAGACCAATGAAAACAGAATTGAGAGCCAAGAAAGAAAACCCAAGCATATACAGTCAATTAATATTTGAAAAGGCCACGAAGGATATACAACGGGGTGTGGGGAAAGGATAGTCTCCTCAATAAATGGTGCTGGGAAAACTGGATATATACATGCAAAAAAGTAAAACTGGACCCTTATCTCACAACATATACAAAAAAAATTAACTCAAAATGGATCAAAGACTGAAATGTAACACCAAAGACCATAAAAGTCCTAGAAGAAAACATAGGGACAAACCTCCCTCACACTGGTCTGGCAAATATCTTTGGGATATCACACCAAAAGCACAAGCAACAAGAGGAAAAATGGGCAGGGCTACAACAACTAAAAAGGGCTGGGCACAGCGGCTCAGTGCCTCACACCTGTAATGCTAGCACTCTGGAAGGCCGAGGTGGATCGCTTTAGGTCAGGAGTTCGAGACCAGCCTGAGCCAGAGCGAGACCCCACTTCTACTAAAAATAGAAAAAATTAGCCAGGCATGGTGGCACGTGCCTGTAGTTCCAGCTCCTTGGGAGGCTGAGGCAGGAGGATTCCTTGAGCCCAGGAGTTTGAGGTTGCTGTGAGCCAGGCTGCTGCCACGGCATTCTAGCCCAAGTAACAGAGCAAGACTCTGTCTCAAAAATAAATAAATAAATAAAAACTAAATCAACAAAATGAACAGGCAACCTATAGAATGGGAAAAATTAATTATCTGAAAACCATTTATCTGATAAGGGGTTAATATCCAAAATATATAAGAAACTCACACAAATCAATATCAAAAACAAATAACTCGGTTAAAAAAATAGGCAAAGGACCTAAATAGGCATTTTTTCAAAGAAGACATAAAAATGGCCAACAGTACATGATAAACTATTCAACATCAGTAATAATGATGAAAATGCAAATCAAAACTACAAAGAGATATCACCTCACACTTAAGAGGATGGCTATTATCAAAAACTCAAGCAAGGGCAGGTGTGGCAGATCATGCCTGTAATCCCAGCCCTTTGGGAGGCCGAGGCAAGTAATTGCTTGAAGCCAGGAGTTCAAGATGTCTGGTCAACATAATGAGATCCCGCCTCTACAAAAAATTTAAAAATTAGCCAAGTGTGGTGGCTCACACCTGTAGTCCTAGCTTCTCGGGAGGCTGAGGCAGGAGGACAGCCTAAGCCCAGGAGATTAAGGTTACAGCGAGCTATGATCACGTCACTATACCCCAGCGTGGGCAATAGAGCAACACTCTGCCTCTAAAAAAAAAAAATAAAAATAAAAATAAAAAGTCAGGAGATAACAAGTGTTGGTGAGATTGTAGAGAAAAAGGAACCATTGTATACTGTTAATGGGAATATAAATTGGTACAGCCGTTATGGAAAACATTATAAAATTTCCTCAAAAAATTAAAAATTGAACTATACCATACGACCCAGCAATCCTACTTCTAGATATATACCTAAAGGAAATGAAATCAGCAACACACAAAGATATCTACATTCCCATGTTCATTGCAGCATTATTCACAATAGCCAAGATATGAAAACAACCTAAGAGTCTGCTGACAAATGAATGGATAAAGGAATGTGGTATATATACATACACACACAATGGAAGCCACAAAAAAGAAGGAAATCCTGCCATTTGCAACAACATGGATGAACCTCAAGAACACTATGCTAAGTGAAATAAGTCAGAAGGAGAAAGACAAATACTGCATTTCACTTATATGTGGAATCCAAAAATGTTGAACTCATAGAAACAGAATAGAATGGTGGTTACCAGGGGCAGAAAGATGTTGGTTAAAAGGTACAAACTTTTAAAAAATGAATAAGTTATAAAATGAATTTTATAAATTATAAAATGAATAAGTTATAGGTTATAAACTGAATAAGTTCAAGGGATCTAATATATAGCATTGTGAGGTGACACATGTAAACTAACTTAATTGTGGTAATTATTTCATGAAATATTTAATATATGTATATCAAATCATCACACTGTATACCTTAAGATCAATTTTATTTGTCAATCATACTTTAATAAAGCTGAGGAAAAAAGAAAAAAACATATAATCCCAAAGAGTCATGTAGCTACGTACTCCATGGGTATACCCTGAATATACCATTACCCAGAACTTGTTCATAGCTAGAGTCATGAACTCAGCAAGTTATATTCTGAGTACAAACTCCTATCATTGCAGCTTTGATTTCCTTACTGATCTATTCCAGTTCTTTGAAGTAATACTGTTACCTATCTTAGAAGACTTTTTGTGAGAATTAAATGAAATAACATGCACCAACAGCTTAGCACTGTGCGTGACACACAGGAAGTGCTCAATAAACCATAGCCAGATTTTGATATTAGGTATTCTATTATGAACAAATTATCTTTCAGGACCCAAATTTTCCTCAAATTCACTCCCAGTGTCTGGCATTAATGAAACTTGCCCTTTGTTTGACACTACTACACTCCCCTCAATCCTTTTAAATGAAGGCCAGTTCTCCAGCAATTCCCCTGATTCAAGAAGTCAGGAGAAGAGGTCAGCACAGTTACTTCTCAAGACTAATTCCACATCAGTGTTCTACCATCACATGTACTGAACAAGCTCTTATATTTCAAGATGTATGCTAACTATTTTTACAGTTATCTACCAACCTTCAAGACTCCCATTTTACTCCTTGTTATTAAACTCTGGGGCTACAAAATCAACACAGATCACTCTTTTGGTACTGTGGCCTCAGAGATGCTTCCTTAAGCCTCTTAAGCCCCATGATCTCCATAAATCTTAGCCCTTTTTAACATAGTTACCTTACGTTGCAATCATTGAAACCGTTTCATCTCCAAAATCCTAAATACTTGAAATTTCCCTAATTAAAACTGAATGCCCTTTCACCTCTCCCATTCTCTTTGAACTAGCTCTTCTTACTCATTATGCCCAAAAATTTCCTAGTACCCTAAGCCATCGTTTCCATCATCTTTTTCATTTGTCTCTTTATCCAGAGTGAACAATTATTTGGATAAATTCCCTAAATTGTCTATCATTCCCACCTTGCCAACACTCAGCACTTGAGCACCCCCATTGTCTCCTTTTCCCCACCTAGGCTGTGAGCACTGCTGGAGAAAGTCACAATGGTAGAGCCAACATCAGCTGGGCCCTCACTTCTCAGCAATTAATTTTATTCAGTGTTTACTGATGCCTTACTGAATTTCCTACAGTGCTTGTTCCAAGCCTTCCCCATTCTTAAACTCCTAAAAGCACATTCTATTTTTAATTCTCTGAGCAAATAACTTTATACTAGGAAGACACACATCCAATGTGATCTCCCTCAATTTCCTTCCTCTGTTCTTCAAAATCTCTCTGTATCTTCACCTTCCACCTCTACTAACTCTGGCCTTTGAAGCAAAGTGTGTCTCCTCTTTGCCATGGCTAATCCCTCCAGTTGTCCTCTAGACTTTACCACCTCCTTGTGAAATATGGTTAAGAGTCTAGGCTCTGGACTTAGACCACGTGATTTCAGATCCAGCTCTACCATTTCCTTCTGTGTGACCTTGGGCGAGTTACTCAACCTTTTTAAGCTTCAGTTTCCTTACCTGTAAAAAAGTGATTACTAACAGTTCTTACTTATAGGGCCACTATGAAACATAAATGACAAAAATTCACATAAAGTGCTTAGCAAAACTCCTAACACATAGTAAGTGCTCAATAACACAATAGCTGTGATTATTATTAATTATCTTTCCCTCTATACTAGCTCTTGGTACATTTTTCCTTGTTTCCAAACTTCCTCAAGTCTCCTAAATTTTCTTAAATTAAAAGACAGATTTTTCTGGAATTTGCTACCCTCATCCCAAGATTTCTTTCCTTCCTTTCACCACCAAACTTCTCTAAAGAGTAGCACATACCTCTCTTCCAGAGGAAGCAAGGAGTAGCAGAAAGACTTTGGAGCCAAATATATCTGTGTTTGAATCTGGTTCTTCCACTTAGCAGCTGTATAACCCGGAGCAGGCACTTTTTCTAATCCTCAGTTTTTCCATTTGTAAAATGGATATAGTACCCATCTGGTCAAAAGTGCTAAATGAATGCCAGTTCTCCATCCCTTATCCTTTCCTTAACCCCTTACAATCTAAGTTCTCCCTCTACCACTCTACTTATACTTCTTTATCTCACTTCAGGTCTTGTTAGCATTACGATTTTGAGCGATTTATTTGACTTCCCTAAACCTTAGTTTTTCATCTAAAAAGTGGTAATAATATCTACCACATAGATTTGTATTGAGAATAAGGGAATTAATATATAAAAAATGTTTTAGCACAATGCTTGGCCTATAGTAAGCACGTAATAAATGGTAGCTGCCAGTGCCTTATTATGGTCAAGTCAAAAGACTGTTCAATTCTCTCCTCTAAGCTTCAGTGCCAACAGACTATTCTGGTTTGCTTTTTACCATTGACCATTCTTTCTGTCTCTGTACCTCCTCCACAAAAGCCTTTCTTTATTCTCTTCGAATCAAGTGTGAGCTCTCTCTCCTTTGAAAACTCAGAGCACTTTGTACTTCTCTTGAGGTAAGTCACTTCCCTTACTCTAAATCACAGTTATTTGTGTTAGATGTGTATCGCCACTGCTTAATTTAATCTCTTGTATCCTCATTGCCTGGCACTTATTTATTCATATAGAACTTACTGATTACCTAATATACATCAGACTTGTACTAGGTACTAAGGACACAAAGATTAATGTTATAATTACTGTCCTCAAGGAGCTTATAGTTTAGGAAGTTAGAACAGGCAAGTAAATAGTCTATGAATTGCAGTGTAATAAATGCTATGGTTAAGAGTATGCCCAGAGTCCTCTGAGAGCACAAAGTTATTTAAAATTGACTGGGGAGGTCAGGGACACTCTTAGAAAAGGCATTCTGCATATAGGGAGGCTGTACACAAATATCTGTTAAATGAATGAATTATGAGTAGGAAGTAACTATATGAGAATGGGAAAGGGCACTTTTAGTCCAGAGAAAGAGCAGGTAAAAAAGCATGCAGGAGTGAAACAAGTAGTTCAGCATTGGTGGGAGGACGATTCCTGAGTGACAGGAGATGAAGCTGAAAAGTCAAGTCAAGGTCATCTGTTCTAGACATAGGAGGTAGGAGTATGACCTGACCCCTGAGGAGAGATGATGGAGTGCCCATAAAAGTTTGTAAGCAGGGTAGGGGCAGAATCTGATTTGCATGTTAGTAGTGCTCTGGCAGCACAGGTGAAATGGATTCCACGAAAACCAGTCTAGAAGTAGTGAGTCCAGGTAGGAGGGTGCTGCGATAATTCAAAGTATGAGAACCAGTACTGCAGAAATGAAGTGAGAATGGCGAATGAAGACGGACACTGAGACGACTTAAAATAAACTTCGGCGGAACTGAATTATTCATATTGTAGCTCCTGCAAGCCTAGCAGAACATTTTACACTGAAACCGCCTACGTAAATATTTATATACTACTGTTATTAAAACCTACTTAAGGAACTGCAGCAAGCAGCCAGCTGAGTCACTTCCTGTACAGGGATTCCTAAGGGAACCTTTTCCCATCACAGAACTCAAAAGAAAGGTAGCCCAGAAAGTAACAAAACTACATATAAACTCGCGCACTGCAAAGAAACTCTGGGACATCTCTCTCCTGATCTGTTTCACCCCAAATAATGTTTGAACAAAGTCCTTCGATAGGGTCACGAGGCTCCGCCCTGTGCACTGAGATAAATGTCAAGGATTCTTTTCTCTTTGTTGCAGCTCAAGACCCAAACGTTTACAGCGGCTCATCACCTGGCCGGCCATTTTCACCCAGCCGTCTCCCAGTTTGTACTGTGCCTCTGTATAAACCGACAACCGCAGGGGACTGAGGAGAGAACAGTGTCTCAGCCTGAGGAAACTCAGGAGAGGCGGGTGTCTTGAGGCTTCGAACGTTAATGATTCCAATTCTCTCACAACCGCACCTCCATTCCGCCCCTTGCTGGAGGGCTCCCTTCAGAAATTAGGAGGATCCCTTCTATAGTTACTGAAATGCTATCGCACCCAAAGAAACTAAGCAAGTTCGTTTTCACTTACCCTAAAAGCCGCCATGTCTATGACCCTCTCGGCCCAAGTTTTCAGACGGAGAGCGGAGAGGGACAAAGCAGTTCGACTTGGCTCCCTTCGCGACAGCCCCGCCCCGCTCCCTTCGCGACAGCCCCGCCCCGTTACTCTCCTTGTCTGCCTGTTCCCGCCCTTTCTCCGCCCTCCTGCAGCCGCTTTGGCCACTGCTATGATTAACTAGTGAACTGTCTTCGGAAGAAACGGTTCATCTTGTGGTTGACCCTTCCTGTCCCACATAAAGTCTTTCAGAATATTGTCCATAGTCCAGTTGAAAGTTATTTTCCTGGGTGCAGAACTTTTAATCATTTTTTTTTCAGGCATATGTGATTTGTCTAGATAAGGACTTAAAACCCAAGACCAGCTGCCTCAATAAGTAACTATATAGTCACAAAAATAACATTTTACCTCTGTGATACGTGGGCAAGTTCATTCATTCTAAAACTATGTCACGGAGAGCCTACTCTATGCCAGGCAATTGTTGAGGGTAGGACACTAGTGGCTTCCCTCATCCTTCCAGGAGATAAAGAAAGACAAATAAATATTACAAAGTGCCAAATCCTACGAAGGAAAATGAAACAGTATGGGGATGGGGTGGAAGTGTACTTGTTTATATAGATTAGGGAAAGGCGCTCTGATAAGGTGATTTGAGAAAAGTCCTGAAGGAATTTAGGAAAGAGTGTTCCATGCAGAAGGAACAGCAGTGAAAAAGGCCAGCGTGGCTGGAGTGGTAAGTTCATAGGTAGTGAAATAACACACTGCATACTGTGTAGGGTCCTCTTGTGCCACTCTAAGGTATTTGGATTTATTCTGAATAAGATGGGGAATCATTGGAGGGTTTTGAGCAAAAATGTGACATGACCTAAGGTACATTGTAAAAGGATGATTTTAGTGCTGTCAGGAGAATATACCATGGGTAGAGGCAACATTCTCCATAGGAGCAAGGTCTTCTTTAAGCCTCCTGTGGAATGATTCTGAAGAAAGAAGATGCTCATAATGTGCTCATCAGCAGTCAGGATATTAATTCATTTATCCATTCATTCATTCACCAAATATTCATTAAGCACAATCTACATACCAGGCATTAGTGGCATACCTGGCACATTTAATACCCAAAGCCAATCCTTTTTTAACAGAACCTTCCTCTGTATAACAAAATTATTTTAAGAAATAATGATTAAAATGAAACTAATAATAATGGTGACAAAAGAAACACACAGTGAAAATTATATTTTATGGAACTTCATATATATTCATACATATATATAAATGCCAATATACAAATAAAATACAAAATAAACAGTACAACACCAAAAAGGAAAAAATAATGAATCAATTTTTTAATTGCATTAATGCATTTTTAAAGGAGAAAAACTTATAACTACATATTGGTCTACTACAGTAATAAGTAATAATATTACAGTTTCTATTTTTGAACCTTAACATCTGCATATTTGTCAATGACTTCATCAAAATTTAATATTTCTATAATATGCTTGTATAGCTAGATTTGTCAATGTATCTTTGTTCATAGTTTATTGATGCACACTTTTTATTAATTTTAATATTGTGAAGTTTCTTTCACATTAAGTAATAGAGATGCAAATGGGAAAAGTCTTAGGATTGTGAATAAGCTTAGAATAGATTCATAAAAATCCTATTTCCTCAAAATTTCAGGAATTTCGATAACACTCATGTCTTTGTTTCTTCAGGATGAAATCTGTAGGCATTCACATTTTCCACAGTTGAAAATTTCAACTAAAATATATTCACTAGAAAATTTATCATAAATTTCTATCACATTTGGTAAAAACTTCAGAAGTTTTTCTTCTTTAAAAGCCAGTGAAAATGTCTAAATGAGATGTAACTTTGACATCATTTGATCCATTGCTTTAGAACAAGTGTCCAGTGCTTGGTGTAAACAATCAAATCATTCAAATACTGCCCTTTTGATTTCTGGCAGTGTCAGACAAACACCTTTTCTCATTTATCCTGTTATTATTATTTAAATTTTTTGAAATCAAAATGGCCATTTCCTTACTTTATGTTGTTGCATAGTAAATGACTTTCTCCACAATTTCTGTGACCAAATCTTCAAGGAACAATTTAAAGCTTAGTTTTTCACTGTGCGTTGCTCAAGGCCAATTCTGGCTGTTTAAAAATATTTTTCTGTCTGAATAAACTCATCTAAAATTTCATACCAGAAAAATCCAAATTC